>JASDQU010171423.1:719-21086 GCA_032191745.1 Picea mariana
AAAGGATATGCACAGATTGAAGGAATCGACTTTGAAGAGACATTTGCCCCAGTTGCCAGAATGGAAGCAATCTGTTTTCTTTTATCTTATGCATGCTCCAAAAATGTTAAAGTATATCAGATGGACGTAAAATCATCTTTTCTGAATGGGGAACTTGAAGAAGAAGTCTACATTGAACAACCAGAAGGATTTCAGTTTTCAAAGAACACAAACTGTGTGTAAATTAAAGAAGGCCTTGTATGGTATAAAACAAGATCCTAGAGCATGGTACTCCAGATTGGATAAGTATCTGCAGTAGGCAGGGTTTAGAAAAGGAAGTGCAAACAACAACCTCTACATCAAGGTAAGTCAAGGTAATATTTTATTAATTGAATTTTATGTTGATGATATTATTTTTGGTAGTGATGATGACAAGTTAAGCCAAAAAATTTCAAAAGACATGCATAATGAATTTGAAATGTCGTTACTTGGAGAACTATCCTTCTTTCTGGGACTTCAGATACGTCAGAGCAATCAAGGAATTTTATTTCTCAAACCAAGTATATCAGAGATATGCTAAAGAGGTTCAGAATGGGAGATTGCAAACCAGTTATCACTCCCATGAAAACCAGTTGTAAGTTGAGAAAAGATGATGATTTGAAGTCTGCAGATCAGAGGCAATACATGTCAATGATTGGAAGCCTACTATATGTGACAACATCCAGACCATATGTAATGCAAGCAATTGGACAGGTGGCACGATTTCAAGCAAGACCAAAGGAATTAGATGTATTAGTAGTAAAGAGGATCTTCAAATATCTCAAAGGAACATAAGAGTTTGGATTATGGTATCCAAAAGGAAAAGATCTATCACTTATTGCCTACACAGATGCATATTGGACATGTTGTATTGATGACCAACGAAGCACCAATGGAGAAATGTTCTACTTAGGTGAGTGTTTGGTATCATGGCTAAGAAAGAAACAATCATCAGTATCTCTATCTACAGCTGAGGCAGAGTATATTGCAACAACAACATGTTGTACATAGGTTCTTTGGATGAAACAAACTTTGACACATATATAGGTTGAGTATGATGAGCCCATTCCAATTTATTGTGATAATACAACTGCCATCAATATCTCAAAAACCCGGTGATGTACTCCAATACGAAGCACATTCCAATCAAGTATCACTTTCTACGGGAACAAGTTGCAGAAAAGAATATCAGAGTTGAGTATCTGGGCACAAAAGAACAAGTGACAAACATCTTTACAAAACCACTTCCACGAGAATCCTTTGAATATCTTCACCAAAGACTTGGAGTTATTTCTACTCCAAAATGAATGCTTAACTTATATGTCTTAGATGTACATGAGGAAGCACCATAAGAGGATAGTTCAGTCAAGGGGAGTAGCCCCGGATGGAAAGATACCTTTTCCATTGATGACAAAGGGGGAGAGATTTATCAGATGCAGAGGACAAAGAAAGATTTATAAGATGCAGAGGACAGAGACATGGTTCCAGGAGGAGCATGAGTGATATGATTTCAGTATTTCATCAGAGTGTTTCCATCAATGCCAAAGGGGGAGATTGTTGATTAAGGTTTGTTTCCATTGATGTCAAACCTTGAAGAAAGCCCTGTAGCACAAAGGTTTGGGTAATGGACCCAAGATTTTTTTATGTAAATATGACTCATTATTGTTTTTTCATGGTTGATAAGAAGTAAATATGGATGAACTCCAAAGTGGTCCCCTTATGGTGAAAGCCCTCACGGGAAGATGCTTTGCGGAGTAAGAGAACCCATGCTTAATTGTGGAATAATGAGATGAAAGACAATAAATTTTTTAGGGAAAATATCCTAGATGGATATTTCTTTTCATTCCATTTCTGGTGGTATGTAGAACGTCACATAACTCCTCACGGTTAGAGAGTTATGACCATGTGAAGTTGGAGAACCAAGGTTTGGGTAATGGAACCAAGTTTGTTTGATGGATAACGATATGATTTTTGCTATATTTGAAGGTCATGCTATTCTATATGGATAGTACATGTCATTCCATTTTTGGTGGTATGTGGAATGTAACATAACTCCTCACGGTTTGAGAGTTATGGCCTTACGAAGTTGGAGGACCCTCATATGTCATCTAGAAGCCCCAAAAGGTCAAAGTAGTCAAAGTGGTTTAAGAGATTTTAAAAGGTAAATAATAAAGTGAAGTGATGAGTGTATTANATTTAATGGAGAAATTAAAAGCGGGTTAACCCTAAAATAAGGAAAGTGGGCCAAGTGACCTAGAAGATGTTTTTAAGGAAGCAACTTGGAGAGTATAAATAATAGGCAAGGCTCTCTCATTTTAATTACACTTGAGCATATTGATCTATAGGTGTTTGAGGTAACCAAATATATCTAAGCCGAATTTTTGAGGGAAGGTGAAGAAAAGAAGGCCGGAATGCAAGGAAGGATAAATTCTTTTGATGGTGCTTTCTAAGGTATGTTATTTATAGGTCATCTCACCATTTTCGCTATAACGTTTTTTCTATAATGATTCAGAACGTGAAATTTTTATGCCATTGATAAAACATACCCAAGTACCTGTGGTAAAAAATTTGGCTTGTGGGTCGTTGTATTTTGGGAGTTACACTCTATGGAAAATAGGGTTTGTGGTTAGTCTTGAAACTAGTCAAAAACAGGTGTTTCGGGTAAAAATGTCATAACTTCTTCATAACAGATCCACATTTATTGAGACAAAATGTGTTGGTTAGGGTGAAATCTATAGTATGTTTTTTAACAGTTTCAAATCAATTCAAGAAATATTTCTTGTGGGGCACGCTCTACAAGGTCTCTCTCTAGAATAAGCCAAAATTCAGCAAGGTATGCCATTTTTGCTATAAATCCTTTTCTGAGAGGTTGCAAGTAGTGACACCTGGAGGAATATATTTAGCCCAACATTTTTGGCGTCGTTTTCGGGGAGGTTCTAAAGGGATTACAAGTCTAGGTAGGTAGTTTTCATTTTAAATTACATGGATGACCTAAGGGAGGAGAGAAGATGGAAATATGTGAGGGAAGAGCCCACACATCCACTTTAGTGGGGTTGCTCCAAAGTTAGGTTGTCCTCTCCCTTTCATGCAAAAGTGTTTCTCTTTTAATGCAAGTGTGGTTTTCCTTCTTTTATGCAAAAGTGTGTTTTTGTTTATGCAAATTTAGTTTTATTTATGATGAGCTAACTTATGCAAATCGATAACCTAGTGACAACAAGGTCCCAGTAACACAAGGAGTTCAAGTTTGGTTTGTTTTATTTTTTCAAATAGTTTAATTTCTTATTTTTAAAATTCATATCTTTGATGATAAATCATTTTTGTGGTGCTATAAGAACCCCCGAGTACTAATTTGTGTTGCGAGACAGGGATCATCAACTAACTAGAGTAATTCGCAGATGATCAAGAGCTTGAAGAATGTTACTCCAAGAAATTTCTCAAATTCTAGCAGTAGCTGGGATA
The DNA here is from genome assembly GCA_032191745.1 of Picea mariana. NCBI lineage: Eukaryota > Viridiplantae > Streptophyta > Pinopsida > Pinales > Pinaceae > Picea > Picea mariana. The sequence continues at coordinate 4,197 of JASDQU010171423.1, forward strand.
TCTGACTCTCAGGAAGAGCATATATTGACAATAGTCAAGAATTTATTTGTCTCTCCAAAAGAACATTTAGAAGTCCCTTCAAACTCCTCTTGTCAATTTGTGGAGGAGACTAAAGAATCATGGATAGCATTCAATTGAGAGAAACCATTGGAACCTAGGATGGAGGATTTATTACCATGCCTCTCAACAGATCCTGTATGTACTCCATAGACCAATCAACTTGAAGAAGATAATCTACATAGCATGGAAAAGGAGGACATGTCGTGTGACCTAAACAAAGAAGGAAAACAAGAATATCATGATCCTATTGAAATATGGTTCCAATTAGTTATCAAGTCACACTACTCTTTTACTTTTAATTATTGTTTGATCTCATCATCAAAGCAGTTGGTTGTTCATACTCTGGCATGCATTAAAATTTATCTTTTAAACCCAAGTATGAATATATTTCTAACCCGGTTATGCACATGGCTTCACTGAATGTATTCCTATACTTGAAGGGAATTTTGTTTTGTTCAATTAGAGTAGGATAGTAAATAAACAAATAAATGTTGCATATAAGTGAAATGCAACTTATATTTCATACTTTTCATAAATGGGAGTGTCAAAAGTTAACAAAGCAATCAGTTTAAGATATTTTGTTCCTTTAGTAGATTTCTTTCTAAAAGTTATGACAATTTTGTTTGGAATTTTATGAGAATGTAATCTCTTCATCCTCTGAATGCACACATAATACTAGAATGGTATTTTCAAAAGTAGAGAAGGGATCCTTGTCAATGGAAGTGAACACTTAAGGGAGTACTTCATGCCCTATTTCCTCAATTTTCTTCTTTTTCCTAAACTTGTTAAAAAAAAGATGCATTTATGCTTTATCATTACCTTACTTTTGCGACCTATATTGAATATGTTGCCTAAAACTATGAGTAATCCATTCATTTTTCTCAATGATACACTCATTTGACTATCTCTTGGTGTACATGAGGTAATAAATGTTTAACCTATGATTTTCATGGTTTATTGATAGTTATAATAGTTATCTATGTGATTTATTCTATATAATAGCCTTGTTGTGGAAATTGTATTAAGAAAACATTCTAAGACAACCCTCAAGGTCATCCGATACTCACACTCCAAGTCATACAGTACCAAAAGGTTCTACAGTGATCTGATACCTGCGCTCATTCGATACTCACACTCCAAGTCATTCAGTACCAGAAGTTTCTCCAGTCATCTGATACCTAGGCTCATCTAGTACATGCATTCATTTGGTACCAATGCTTATTTCTCACATGTACTCATCCGATACCAACATCCTACAGGCATCCGATACTAGATATAGTTCGAAAATTTGGAATGCTTCTAGAGGAAAATTGGGGACATGGGTTTTGTCCAAAGTGACTTCAAAATGTGAATACATGAGTTATAATTCACCTAGATCGCATGTGTGGACCTCCAACTCAAGGGGAGTGATTCTACAAAAATTAGTAAAAATCTCAAACTTCTAACTTGCATCTCGATTTCTGTGCAAATAGTATCAAATCTGGAAATTCTACGATACGGGTTTTGTCTAGAATATGGAATGTTGAGTAATATGAGGGAAATTTTTCAAAATTCAAAACGGTTTAAAAGTTATGGGTGGATCTTCAACTCGAATCTGCACAAATTGATGAAAAACCCAGATTTTTGTGATTTCATTCCAAAAGTTGTAAAATTGGTTTTAACCAAAATCTGAGTTGGGGAATTCGGTTTTATCTATTCCTCCATGGATTTAATGTATAAATAAGCCTCATAGGGTTGTGAGAAGGATCTAATTACCATTATGAACATTCTTTTGTAATGGGTATTAGAGTGTTATCATAACCATGCCAATATTATAAGAGATTTGTAATTTTCTGAGTTTGATGAAATGAAAGAGTTGTTGTTTCTGTGCATCGTTCCAAGAATTTGAGTGATCTGATTTTATTCAAGCAACACTCACAATCTGGGAAGGGCCCCTCAACATGGGTAAGTGTTGTTATATTCTATTTTCTTGGTAGATTAACATTGCATTGTGTTTTTATTTCATTACAAGTCAATTTTAGTTTTGTTATTATTTGAGTTAAAGTTTTGTTATATTTTGATTTTATGTTGTTGCATTAGATGGATGAATCTAGACTCATATAGCATTTCTCAATTGAGTACATTATTACATTTCTTAAGCTTTGAGTTTAGTCTATACTCATTCCATTACTTCTGTGTGCTTATATTTATGCATATGCTTTCAATGCTCTGTTTCTATGCTTAATTAATTGTGGACAATGTTCCCTCGTTTCCATCCTTCACTCTCATATGTTTAATCGTTCAAACCGCCCTTTGAATCTATCGTTTTCCACCATTGGTTTTCCATCCTACTCACACATCGAAACCTACTATTCAATTCACACATCCATTCACCTATTCTATGTTGTCCCAAACAGTTTAAAACATAGTTGTTCCATTTGCTATATATATAACATTTCTCTTCTATATTCACATCATATTTCCTCACACGATTCACTCCTTAGTTGTCAATTTGATTATAAAATACAATTAGTTAATTACAAGAGAAAATCGTTGCCATCTCTCCTTCATTTTATGTGTATTAGTTATTGAGTTTAAAAGCTTCCTTCACATCTCAATTACATAGAAAACCACTTCATGTTCTCATATTCATTCTTTTCCTTGCCATCTCTTTCTTTTTCCTTTAATTTATTGATGTATTCATTTGATGAGTAGTGTTGAGTTTAGGATGTGTGATTTTACATTTGCTTAATATTTCTATAGTTTAAGTTTGAATTGTTTTAAGAATTATTTTTGTTCTTAGTCAATTTTGTTTCTGCAATATTTTGTACCAGTCTACACTTATTTATGCACTAATTTCCTATCTTGTTTTTGTTATTGATGAATGATTTTGTTATGATTTCGTAGGATAGAATTCAATCTTCACATTTTAGGATAAATCTTTGCAATAAATTGTTGGTCACATAGTTTTGTTTTAGTTTTTCATTTTATTTGGCTTCTTATTGCAAGCTTGTAATTTTACTCACCAAAGGAAAGATTAAAGGTCTAACTCATGAGATATGGCCTACCCGTGATGGGATTAATCCTAAGGTGTTATTTTATTTCCCATCACTTGAATTCATTTATGTTTTCTTGTTTATTTTATTGCATTTAATTGTTGATCCGCTATAGGAAATACTCATTGAAGGATAAAAATTTAAGTAAGCTACTCACGATTAATCACAAGAACATCACCCTGAGTGCATGAAAGACTGTGATCTAAGCCTTTATAGCACTAAGTTATTTCTATGTCCCAATGATGAATCCTTAGTGTTAATTTCCTGTAGTTTGTTTTACTTTGCTCAATTTTTTCATATTGGCTCGGACTTTAGATTAGGCTAGACTAGGCTCCAATCCTACATTTTCCGTGCTTGCACCTTGAAGATTACGAGCCCTAGTTAACAATTTAATGTTTGGAATTAATAGTACATATATTTAGCCCAACATTTTTGGCATTATTTTCGGGGAGGTACTAAAGGGATTAGAAGTCTAGGCAGCTAGTTTTCATTTTAAATTACATGGATGACCTAAGGGAGGAGAGAAGATGGTAAGATGTGAGGGAAGAGCCCACACATCCACTTTAGTGGGGTTGCTCCAAATTTATTTTGTCCTCTCCCTTTCATGCAAAAGTGTTTCTCTTTTAATGCAAGTGTGGTTTTCCTTCTTTTATGCAAAAGTGTGTTTTTGTTTATGCAAATTTAGTTTTATTTATGATGAGATGACTTGTGCAAACTGATAACCTAGTGACAACAAGGTCCCAATAACGCAAGGAGTTCAAGTTTGGTTTGTTTTATTTTTTCAAATAGTTTAATTTCTTAGTTTTAAAATTCATATCTTTGATGATAAATCAGTTTTGGGGTGCTGTAAGAACCCCCGAGTACTAATTTGTGTTGCGAGACAGGGATCATCAACCAACTAGAGTAATTCACAGATGATCAAGAGCTTGAAGAATGTTACTCCAAGAAATTTATCAAATTCTAGCAATAGTTGGGATATCTGCCTCTCAAGAAGAGAATATCTTGACAATAGTCAAGAATTTATTTGTCTCTCCAAAAGAACATTTAGAAGTCCCTTCAAATTCCCCTTGTCAATTTGTGGAGGAGACTAAAGAATCATGGATAGAATTCAATTGAGAGAAACCATTAAAACTTGGGATTGAGGAGTTATTACCATGCCTCTCAACAGATCCTGTATGTACTCCAAAGACCAATCAACTTGAAGAAGATAATCTATGTAGCATGGAAAAGGAGGACATGCCATGTGACCTAAACAAAGAAGGGAAACAAGAATAACATGATCCTATTGAAATATGGTTCCAATTATTTATCAGGTCACACTACTCTTTTACTTTCAATTATTGTTTGATCTCATTATCAAAGCAGTTGGTCGTTCATACTCTCACATGCATTAAAATTTATCTTTTAAACCCAAGTATCAATATATTTCTAACCCGGTTACACACATGGCTTCACTGAGAGTATTCCTATACTTGAAGGGAATTTTGTTTTGTTCAATTAGAGTAGGATAGTAAATAAAAAAATAAATGTTGCATATAAGTGAAATGCAACTTATCTTTCATACTTTTCATAAATGGGAATGTCAAAAGTTAACAAAGCAATCAATTTAAGATATTTTGTTCCTTTAGTAGATTTCTTTCTAAAAATTATGACAATTTTGTATGGAATTTTATGAGAAGGCAATCTCTTCATCCTCTGAATGCACACATAATACTAGAATGGTAATTTTCAAAAGAAGAGAAGGGATCCTTGTCAATGGAAGAGAAAACTTAAGGGAGTACTTCATGACCTATTTCCTCAAATTTCTTCTTTTTCCTTAAGTTGTTAAAAAAAGATGCATTTGTGCTTTATCATTACCTATCTATTTTAAGACCACTATTTCAAAATGATGATCGATTAAGTGATCTTTTTAATAGAAATTGAAACTAAATGTTAATTCCAGACTCTTTTATTCATAGCCAATAATTTTTTGTCAAATAAATTATGAATAATGTATGCATTGTTCAACTTTTGAAATTTTCCCTGAAGCTTATATTTGTAAGCATGAATAAAAATCTAGTTTTAATTAGTTCTATTGGTTTGTTTTTAGTAGTTGTTCGAAACCCTCTCAACAACTCTCCTTATTTTTAGCATCTCACATTGTGTCCATGAGGGAATGTAAATCCTCAGGCATGCAACCCTCTCAACAACTCTCCTTATTTTTCAGCTTATGTCAACAATTCCAAATCAACATGTTTAGTGCTAGAATTTGATAGTCATTTCCAGAATTCTGGTACTAGTACCAAATTTCTGCATTAGTTACCGACATAGTTCTTGTACCCGTACTAAATTCTTGCACCAGTTTCAGTACCAAGAAATGCTCAGTTTCAACCAACATATTTTACACATTTTCTGTTGTAGTCCATAATACACATAAGGTTATTCTAGTATCTGTCAACAAATTTAGCATGTACAGTCTGATCCGGTACCAATACTGTTGAGCAGTAATTTACTGCAACAACCTGTCCGATACTAATTAATAATCTAGTACCGGTTCCAAAGTAATATGATCATTGACCTATACTTGACATTGTTTCCACTTCATGTAATTGGAGGTATGAGCCAATCTTTTCCTGTTCTTTCTATCAAGGAATCATTTAAGTCTTGTGTTGAACTATTCTTTACTTTTATGTACACCTTCCTTCTACATTGTTGCGCTCACCCCTAAATGTATCATCCTTGTTACCCTTTAAAGAGAGATTTTCACATTCAGCTCTATATAATCATGGGTTTGTTTTCCTTATTAATTCATCCTTATGAAAAAGTGATTAATAATAGAATCATCCATAGAAAAGTGGTGACACCATGATGTTTAATACTAACCTAGTTGATTCAACAAGCTCTTATCCAAGTTTCTCTTACAAGATTCTTTTGGGCGGTATTGATGAAAAATTTCATGTGGTGGAACACTCCTGTAAAACCTCAATGGAAGTTCATGAGAATCCTAACAAGATTAACAAGAGGGTCCTCTTAGTCATTATCTGAGATGTTCCATTTTACACTGAATAGCTAAGATTTAAGGCTAATGTGGATGATGTCACCCTTGGGATAAATACAAATAATCAATTATGTGCCTAATAAATCTAAAATACTCTCGTACTACCTTCCTTCCTTATACTCTAAAGTTGTCAATGAACAATATACATCATTCTAAATATTTTGAGTAGTATAATAAAAGGAAGTATAAAAAAGTACAAGTAAACCCGTCGGGGTACTGAACATGCATGATGGCAGTGGGGACATGCTTGTATGGTACTAAGGTAAACATGTCGGGTTACTGAACAGGCCTGTTGGCAGTGGGGCTATGTCAAGTAAAGGGAGTTGAAAAACATAAATAGGCACACCTAAAACTAAATGAAAAAACCCTTGGGTCTCATTATGAAGCAATCGTTATCAAATCAAAGCTAGGAGATGACCTTTATATATCTTGAATGATGTTCTTAAGAACCTTCTAGTATCCACCTTAGGGTTCTATCTTTAAAATGAATAGATTTTCATGAAAGTGGGACCCTAAGTATGTGTAATTCAACCTACCTAAGAAAGAAGAGATATATCTCTATACACTTGGATAAGAGATGAGTTAATCATCTTGGGATGCATTCTTTTATGTATTCCTTTCTTCAAATGGGATATAGAATATAACTATATCACTTTTATTTCAAATGTAATATAGCTAAAAGACCAATCAGATAAAATTCATTTGTGAAACATCTTGGCCAAATACTAGAGTCACATCCGACCCTTTTTCCTAAGTATTTTCCTCAACAGATTGGATAATACTTAATGTCAAATCACTAACGACTCTAATATATTAATCATGACTCCACATATCCAAGCATGTCATTTCGTACTACCCTGTTGACATCATAACCATAATTGAACATTATTACAAAAGATGCTCCTCTGAATGGCGTTACCATTCAGATGAGCATTATTATAACCACTATATCATTAATGAAACCTTGTCATTATACCACCTTTGCTATTCAGGTTCGTTACTCTGCTCAGGTCTATTACTTTTTTCTGGTACCAAACCCTCCTCTCGTATAAACTCTGGTTCAGTGCATTAAAATTAAGAATTTATTTCAAGACATGCATGGGGGTTGATCGCCATGAACCTATGTTTATCGTGTTTCGAGAGACGAATGAATATATGAGATGTAAAGAAAATTTTGAAAGGCATGGATGGGTACCCTTTCTGAAACAATTTTGAGGGCACAACGATGAAATGTCCCAAGGCCTTTGAAAAAAAATAATGATGGTGAGACCGTTTAGTTGGGATTTTGAAATTTTGAAGATCATTGTTGCATGAGGACATGCAACGAATAAGGCACGGGGGAAATGTTGGGTCTCCTTTTTGACATCCATAGACACCTTACTTTTGCGACCTATATTGAATATGTTTCCTAAAACTATGAGTAATCCATTCATTTTTCTCAATGATACACTCATTTGACTATCTCTTGGTGTACATGAGGTAATAAACGTTTAACATATTATTTTCATGGTTTATTGATAGTTATAATAGTTATCTATGTGATTTATTCCATCTAATAGCCTTGTTGTGGAAATCATATTAAGACAACATTCTAAGACGACACTCAAGGTCATCTGATACTCACACTACAAGTCATCCGGTTCCAGAAGGTTCTATAGTCATCCGATATCTACGCTCGTCCAATACTCACACTCCAAGTCATCCAGTACCAGAAGGTTCTCCAGTCATATGATACCTAGGCTCATCCAGTACATGCGTTCATATGGTACTAGTGTTTATTTGTCACATGTACTCATCCGATACCAACATCCTACAGGCATCTAATACCAGATATAGTTCAAAAATTTGGAATGATTCTAGAGGAAAATTGGGGACATGGGTTTTGTCCAGAGTGACGTCAAAATGTGAATATGTGAGTCATAATTCACCGATCTTGCATGTGTGGACCTCCAACTCAGGGGGAGTGATTCTACAAAAATTAGTAAAAATCTCAAACTTCTAACTTGCGTCTCGATTTCCGTTCAAACTTTATTAGATCTAGAAATTCTATGATATGGGTTTTGTATACAATATGGATTGTTGAGTATTATGAAGGAAATTTTTCAAAATTCAAAATTTTTTAAGATTTATGGGTGGATCTTCAACTTGAATTTCACCAAATTGATGAAAAACCCAGATTTTTGTGATTTCATTCCAAAAATTGTAAAATTAGTTTTAACCAAAATTTGAGTTGGGGAATTTGGTTTTATCCATTCTTTCATGGCTTTAATATATAAATAAGCCTCATAGGGTTGTGAGAAGGATCTAATTACCATTATGAACATTCTTTTGTAATGGATATTAGAGTGTTATCATAACCATGCCAATATTATAAGAGACTTGTAATTTTTTGAGTTTGATGAAATGAAAGAGTTGTTGCTCCTCTGCATGGTTCCAAGCATTTGAGTGATCTGATTTTATTCAAGCAACACTCACAACCTTGGAAGGGCCCCTCAACGTGGGTAAGTGTTTCTATATTCTATTTCCTTGGTAGATTAACATTGCATTGTGCGTTTATTTCATTACAAGTCAATTTTAGTTTTGTTATTATTTGAGTTAAAGTTTTGTTATATTTTGATCTTATGTTGTTGCCTTAGATGAATGAATCCAGACTCATATATCATTTCTCAATTGAGTACATTATTACATTTCTTAAGCTTTGAGTTTATTTTGTACTCCTTCCATTACTTCTGTGTGCTTATATTTATGCATATCCTTTCAATGCTCTGTTTCCGTGCTTAATTAATTGTGGACAATGTTCCCTCGCTTCCATCCTTCACTCTCATATATTTAATCGTTCAAACCTCCCTTTGAATCTATCATTTTCCACCATTGATTTTCTATCCTACTCACACATTGAAACCTACTATTCAATTCACATATCCAGTCACCTATTCTACGTTGTCCCAAACAGTGTAAAACATAGTTGTTCCATTTGCTATATATATAACATTTCTCTTCTATATTCACCTCATATTTCCTTACACGATTTGCTCCTTAGTTGTCAATTTGATTATACATTACAATTAGTTAATTACAAGAGAAAATCGTTGCCATCTCTCCTTCATTTTATGTGTATTAGTTATTGAGTTTAAATGCTTCCTTCACATCTCAATTACACAGAAAACCACCTCATGTTTTCATATTCATTCTTTCCCTTGCCATCCATTTCTTTTTCCTTTAATTTATTGATGTATTCATTTGATGAGTAGTTTTGAGTTTAGGATGTGTGATTTTACATTTGCTTAATATTTCTATAGTTTAAGTTTGGATTGTTTTAAGAATTATTTATGTTCTTAGTCAATTTTGTTTCTGCACTATTCTGTACCAATCTACACTTATTTATGCACTAATTTCCTATCTTGTTTTTGTTATTGATGAATTCTTTTGTTATCATTTTGTAGGATAGAATTTAATCTTCCCATTTTAGGATAAATCTTTGCAATAAATTGTTGGTCACATAGTTTTGTTTTAGTATTTCATTTTATTTGGCTTCTTATTGCAAGCGTGTAATTTTACTCACCAAAGGAAAGATTAAAGGTCTATCTCGTGAGATATGGCCTCCCCATGATGGGATTAATCGAAAGGTGTTATTTTATTTCCTATCACTTGAACTCATTTCCATTTGCTTGTTTATTTTATTGCATTTAAGTGTTGATCCTCTATAGGAAATACTCATTGAAGGATAATAAACTTAAGTAAGCTACTCACGATTAATCACAAGAACATCACCCTGAGTGCATGAAAGACTGTGATCTAAACCTTATAGCACTACGTTATTTCTATGTCCTAGTGATGAATCGTTTGTGTTAATATCCTGTAGTTTGTTTTACTTTGCTCAGTTTGTTTATATTGTCTCCAACTTTAGATTAGACTAGACTAGGCTCCCATCCTGCATTTACTGTGCTTGCACCTTGAAGCTTACGAGCCCTAGTTAACAATTTAGTGTTTGGAATTAATAGTACATATATTTAGCCCAACATTTTTGGCGTCGTTTTCGGGGAGATGCTAAAGGGATTAGAAGTCTATGTAGGTACTTTTCATTTTAAATTACATGGATGACCTAAGGGAGGAGAGAAGATGGTAAGATGCGAGGGAAGAGTCCACGCATCCACTTTAGTGGGGTTGCTCCAAAGTTAGGTTGTCCTCTCCCATTCATGCAAAAGTGTTTCTCTTTTAATGCAAGTGTGGTTTTCCTTCTTTTATGCAAAAGCATGTTCTTGTTTATGCAAATTTAGTTTTATTTATTATGAGCTGACTTTTGCAAATCGATAACCTAGTGACAACAAGGTCCCAGTAACGCAAGGAGTTCAAGTTTTTTTTTTTATTATTATTTCAAATAGTTCAATTTCTTAGTTTTAAAATTCATTTCTTTGATGATAAATCAGTTTTGGGGTGTTGTAAGAACCCCCGAGTACTATTTTGTATTGCGAGACAAGGATCATCAACCAACTAGAGTAATTCACAGATGATCAAGAGCTTGAAGAATTTTCCTCCAAGAAATTTGTCAAATTCTAGTAGTAGCTGGGATATCTGCCTCTCAGGAAGAACATATCATGACAATAGTCAATAATTTATTTGTCTCTTTAAAAGAACATTTAGAAGTCCCTTCAGATTCCTCTTGTCAATTTGTGGAGGAGACTAAAGAATCATGGATAGAATTCAATTGAGAGAAACCATTGGCACCTGGAATTGAGGACTTATTACCATGCCTCTCAACAAATCCTATATGTACTCCAAAGACCAATCAACTTGAAGAAGATAATCTGCGTAGAATGGAAAAGGAAGACATGTCGTGTGACCTAAACAAAGAAGGGAAACAAGAATATCGTGATCCTATTGAAATATGGTTCCAATTAGTTATCAGGTCACACTACTCTTTTACTTTCAATTATTTTTTGATCTCATCATCAAAGCAGTTGGTTGTTCATACTCTGGCATGTATTAAAATTTATCTATTAAACCCAAGTATGAATATATTTCTAACCCGGTTTTGCACATGGCTTCACTGAAAGTATTCCTATACTTGAAGGGAATTTTGTTTTGTTCAGTTAGAGTAGGATAGTAAATAAACAAATAAATGTTGCATATAAGTGAAATGCAACTTATCTTTCATACTTTTCATAAATGGGAATGTCAAAAGTTAACAAAGCAAACAGTTTAAAATATTTTGTTCCTTTAGTTTTCCTTCTAAAAGTTATGACAATTTTGTTTGAAATTTTATGAGAAGGTAATCTCTTCATCCTCTGAATGCACACATAATACTAGAATGATATTTTCAAAAGCAGAGAAGGGATCCTTGTCAATGGAAGAGAACACTTAAGGGAGTACTTCATGATCTATTTCCTCAAATTTCTTCTTTTTCCTTAAGTTGTTAAAAAAAAAAGATGTGTTTGTGCTTTATCATTACCTATCTATTTTAAGACCACTATTTCAAAATGATGATCAATTAAGTGATATTTTTAATAAAAATTGAAACTGAATGTTAATTCTGGACTCTTTTATTCATAGCTAATAATTTTTGGTCAAATAAATCATGAATAATGTATGCATTGTTCAACTTTTGAAATTTTCCCTGAAGCTTATATTTGTAAGCATGAATAAAAATCTAGTTTTAATTACTTCTATTGGTTTGTTTTTAGCAGTTGTTCGCAACCCTCTCAACAACTCTCCTTATTTTTAGCATCTCACATTGTGTGCATGAGGGAATGCAAATCCTCAGGCATTCAACCCTCTCAACAACTCTCCTTATTTTTCAGCTTATGTCAGCAATTCCAAATCAACATTTTTAGTGCTGGAATTTGATAGTCATTTCCAGAATTATGGTACTAGTACCAAATTTCTGCATTAGTTACCGACATAATTCTGGTACCAGTACTAAATTCTTGCACCAGTTTCAGTACCAAGAAATGCTCAGTTTCAACCAACATATTTTACACATTTTCTGTTGTATTCCATAATACACATAAGGTTATTCTGGTATCTGTCAACAAATTTAGCATGTATAGTCTGATCCGGTATCGATACTCTTGAGCAGTAATTTACTGCAACAACCTGTTCGATACTAATTAATAATCTGGTATCGGTGCCAAAGTAATATGATCATTGAACTATACTTGACACTGTTTCCACTTCATGTAATTGGAGGTATGAGCCAATATTTTCATGTTCTTTCTATCAAGGAATCATTTAAGTCTTGTGTTGAACTATTCTTTACTTTTATATACACCTTCCTTCTACATTGTTGCACTCACCCCTAAATGTATCATCCTTGTTACCCTTTAAAGAGATATTTTCACATTCAACTCTATATGATGATGGGTGTGTTTTCCTTATTACTTCATCCTTCTGAAAAAGTGATTAATAATTGAAAAATCCATAGAAAAGTGGTGTAACCATGATGTCTAATACTAACCTAGTTGATTCAACAAGCTCTTATCCAAGTTTCTCTAATAAGATTCTCTTGGGTGGTATTGATGAAAAATTTCATGTGGTGGACCACTCCTATAAAACCTCAATGGGCATTCATGAGAATCCTAACAAGATTAAATAGAGGGGCCTCTTAGTCATTATCCGAGATGTTCCATTATACATTGAATAGATGAGATTTAAGGCTAATGTGGATGATGCCACCCTTGGGATAAATACAAATAATCAATTATGTGCCTAATAAATATAAAACACTCTCGTACCTCCTGCCTTCCTTATACTCTAAAGCTGTCAATGAACAATATACATCATTCTAAATATTTTGAGTAGTATAATAAAAGGAAGTATCAGGAAGTATAAGTAAACCTGTCGGGGTACTGAACAGGCCTGCTGGCAGCAGGGCCATGCTTGTATGGTACTAAGGTAAACATGTCGGGGTACTGAACAGGCCTGTTGGTAGTGGGGCTATGTTGGGTAAAGGGAGTTGAAAAACATAAATAGGCACACCTAAAACTAAATGAAAAAACCCTTGGGTATCATTATGAAGCAATCATTATCAAATCAAAGCTAGGAGATGACCTTTATATATCTCGAATGATGTTCTTAAGAACCTTCTAGTATCCACCTTAGGGTTCTATCTTTAAAATGAATAGGTTTGCATGAAAGTGGAACCCTAAGTATGTGTAATTCACCCTACCTAGGCAAGAAGAGATATATATCTATACACTTGGATAAGAGATGAGTTAATTATCTTGGGATGCATTCTTTTATGTATTCCTTTCTTCAAATGGGATCTAAACTATAACTATATCACTTTTATTTCAAATGTTATATAGCTAAAAGACCTATGATCTAAAAGTCATTTGGGAAACCTCTTGGCCAAATACTAGAGTCACATCCGACCCTTTTTCTTAAGTATTTTCCACAACAGATTGGATAAGACTTAATGTCAAATCACTAATGACTCTAATATATTACTCATGACTCCACATATCCAAGGATGTCATTTCGTACTACCCTCTTGACATCATAACCATAATTGAACATTATTACAAAATATGCTCCTCTGAATGGCATTTCCATTCAGATGAGCATCACTATAACCGTTATATCATTAATGAACCCTTGTCATTATACCACCTTTTCTAGCTGGGTTCGTTACTCTGCTCAGGTCTGTTACTTTGTTCTGGTACCAAAACCTCCTCTTGTATAAACTCTAGTTCACTGAGTTAAAATTAAGAATTTCTTTCAAGACATGCATGGGGGTTGATCGCCATGAACTTGTGTTTATGGTGTTTTGAGATTCGGATGAATATATGACATGTAAAGAAAAGTTTGAAAGGCATTGATGGTACTCTTTCTAAAACAATTTTGAGGGCACCACGATGAAATGTCCCAAGGCCTTTGAAAAAAAATAATGATGGTGAGACCGTTCAGTTGGCATTTTGAAATTTTGAAGATCATTATTGCATGAGGACATGCAATGGGTAAGGCACGGGGGAAATTTTGGGTCTCCTTTTTGACATTAAAATACACCTTACTTTTGCGACCTATATTGAATATGTTGCCTAAAACTATGAGTAATCCATTCATTTTTCCCAATGATACACTCGTTTGACTATCTCTTGGTGTACATGAGGTAATAAACGTTTAACCTATGATTTTCATGGTTTATTGATAGTTATAATAGTTATCTATGTGATTTATTCCATCTAATAGAAATGTTGTGGAAATTGTATCAAGACAACATTCTAAGATGACACTCAAGGTCATCCGATACTCACACTCCAAGTCATCCGGTACTAGAAGGTTCTACAATCATCCGATACCTGTGCTCATCCGATACTCACACTCCAAGTCATCTGGTACCAGAAGATTATCCAGTCATCTGATACCTAGGATCATCCAATACATGTGATCATATGGTACCAGTGTTTATTTGTCACATGTATTCATCCGATACCAACATCCTACAGGTATTTGATACCAGATATAGTTCGAAAATTTGGAATGCTTTTAGAGGAAAATTGGGGACATGGGTTTTGTCCAAAGTGACGTTGAAATGTGAATATGTGATTCATAATTCAACCATATCGCATGTGTGGACCTCCAACTCAGGGGGAGTGATTCTGCAAAAATTAGTAAAAATCTCAAACTTCTAAATTGCATCTTGGTTTCTGTGCAAACGGTATCAGATCTAGAAATTCTACGATATGGGTTTTGTCTAGAATATGGAATGTTGAGTAATATGAGGGAAATGTTTCAAAATTCAAAACGGTTTAATATTTATGGGAGGATCTTCAACTCGAATCTGCCCAAATTGATGAAAAAACCAGATTTTTGTGATTTCATTCCAAAAATTGTAAAATTGGTTTTAACCAAAATCTGAGTTGGGGAATTCGGTTTTATCCATTCCACCATGGATTTCATGTATAAATAAGCCTCATAGGTTTTTGAGATGGATCTAATTACCATTATGAACATTGTTTTGTAATGGAGATTAGAGTGTTATCATAACCATGCCAATATCATAAGAGATTTGTAATTTTCTGAGTTTGATGAAATGAAAGAGATGTTGTTCATGTGCATGGTTCCAAGCATTTGAGTGATCTAATTGTATTCAAGCAACACTCACCACCTGGGAAGGACCGCTCGGCGTGGGTAAGTGTTTCTATATTCTATTTTCTTGGTAGATTAACATTGCATTGTGTGTTTATTTCATTACAAGTCAATTTTAGTTTTGTTATCATTTGAATTAAAGTTTTATTATATTTTTATTTTATGTTGTTGCAATAGATGGATGAATTCAAACTCATATCACATTTCTTAATTGAGTGCATTGTTACATTTCTTAAGCTTTGAGTTTAGTTTGTACTTCTTCCATTACTTTTGTGTGCTTATATTTCTACATATCCTTGCAATGCTCTGTTTCTGTGCTTAATTAATTGTGGACAATGTTCCCTCTCTTCTATGCTTCACTCTCATCTATTTAATCGTTCAAACTGCCCTTTTCATCTATCATTTCCACCATTGATTTTCCATCCTACTCACACATCGAAACCTATTATTCAATTCACATATCCAAATCACATATTCTACATTGTCCCAAACAATGTAAAACAAAGCTATTCCATTTGCTATATATAGCCTTTCTCTTCTATATTCACTCCATCTTTCCTCACACGATTCGCTCCTTAGTGTCAATTTGATTATACATTAAAATTAGTTAATTACAAGAGCAGATCGTTGCCATCTCTCCTTCATTTTCTGTGTATTAGTTATTGAGTTTAAATGTTGCCTTCACATCTCAATTACACAGAAAACCACTTCATGTTCTCCTATTCAATCGTTTCCTTGCCATCCCTTTCTTTTTCCTTTACTTTATTGATGTACTCATTTGATGAGTGGTTCTGAGTTTAGGATGTGTGATTTTACATTTGCGTAATATTTCTATAGTTTAAATTTGGATTGCTTTAAGAATTATTTATGTTCTTAGTCAATTTTGTTTTTGCACTATTCTTTACCAGTCTACACTTATTTCCGCACTAATTTCCTCTCTTGTTTTTGTTATTGATGAATGCTTTTGTTATCATTTTGTAGGATAGAATTTAATCTTCCCATTTTAGGGTATATCTTTGCAATAAATTTTTTATCACATAGTTTTGTTTTAGTATTTCATTTTGATTGGATTCTTATTGCAAGCTTGTAATTTTACTCACCAAAGGAAATATTAAAGGTCTAACTCATGCAATATGGTCTCCCCATGATGGGATTCATCCTAAGGTGTAAGTTTATTTCCTGTCACTTGAATTCATTTCCATTTGCTTGTTTCTTTTATTTCATTTAAGTGTGGATCCGCTGTAGGAAATAATCATTGAAGGACAAGAAACTTAAGTAAGCCACTCACGATTAATCACAAGAACATCACCTTGAGTGCTTGAAATATTGTGATCTAAGCCTTTATAGCACTAAGTTATTTCTATGTCCTAGTGATGAATCCTTAGTGTTAATTTCCTGCAGTTTGGTTTACTTTGCTTAGCTTGTTCATATTGTCACTAAATTTAGTAATGGAAGAAGTGTCCTCAGACACACACTTTTATTAAATAGGAAAAGAAATGACATAAGAGACTTTGCAAGAGTTTACACCCAAACAACACAATACTCTTGCAATGAGCTATATAAAAGCTAAATGTCCTAACAAACTCTAGTTATGGATCACTTATTAAACAAACAAGTGTCCATTTACAATAAATGCTATCTTAACTATAATCCTAAATTTGAGTTTAAGAT
>JASDQU010171424.1:0-18581 GCA_032191745.1 Picea mariana
AGCAACCCGAACACAGATGTGGGTCAATAGATCTCGCCAGTTTAATTTGTTTATGTTGCTGTTTATGTTCCCCAAGGGTTAGGTATTCAAGGGTTCTACAGACAAGGGTTTGCCCTGTGCTATAGCTCTCTGATATACGTGCGGGGTCCAATAGTAGTACTCGACCCAATATCTCAGGGCACTAACTAAGGATGATAAACCATACCCTTAGCCGTACTGCTCGACTACCCAGGTACTAGAGAGTATCTTCCCGAGTGCTGTTCTCGGTGACACTATAGCAGTCCAGCGGCCGATAGGTTTATCTAAAGAGGGATTCAGAAAATCTAGGCCGATCCATACATAGGTGTTGTCTGATGTGCTACCACTCAAAGGGGTACTAACAGGGGTTACAAGGGTGGCCAACAGATGTGCGCTTAAGAACCACTTGTATTTCCTGCGTGTATGAATCCCTCAACTACGGGTTTATGCGCGTAATGACAGATCTTTGTGGCTTAAAGATGCCGGAATACGTCTCTACCCTGGAAAAAAAAAACCCACAATTTCTGCCAAGGAAAGTGCTCTGATACCACTTGCAAGATACCAGATATATAAAATATGCAGAACATAAATAAAATGCTAGAAATGGCAGAATAATAGTAAAATATCCAGCATAATCTTCACAATACACATAAATGATATACGAAATATCAATAGAAAAGCACTTTGATTCAGAAAGCAATGTTCACAGGCCTCTTCGAGGGGGCAACCTCCAGTCGAGCAGCGCTCTGTTACAATAATCTCCAAGCTAGGGTTTTCATACCCTTGAACCTTATTTATACTAAATATGTCTATTAAGAGAAGCATCTAGAGGAAGATCCTTCTAGAAGCGAAAGCTTCTATTAGGTCTTCTTACATCCGCCTTATTCTATTTTATTGAAAGGCCTTATTAATATTGACCTTTATTACATCCGAATACATTGATCTACCTATGTGCGGGTTAGGACCTTAACACGAAATCACAAACCGTCTAGACCAGGTAACTCCTCCTCCCCTCCTCTTCATTTTCAATGGATTAAATTCTTAAATTAGGTTTCAAATTTTGAGTAATTTAGGGCGTAAATTGTGTAATTCGGTGTATGCAGGTTGTCTCTTATCAGGTCATGTATACGATGGGTTATACAAGACTGTGAAAACTATAGGAAGCATATAGCCAACCCTATACGCGACTGTGCAAACTACAGGACACGTATACCCATCCCTATACACGACTATAAGTGAAGCAACTCGCATACAAGCACGCAATCAATGATTTCTATGGTTGCTAACTCAATTTTTGACTTTCATCTGGCAGGATGGTTCTTGAATGGAGGGAAAGAGAGCATACAGAGGTTGATTTTGTTGTTGACCGAGATATGGGGGCCCAAATGGCCTTGAAAATATGCGGCTTATATAAATTTTGGGCACTCAAAGGGATGAGGGCCCAAGTGAGGTTACTTGAGATGCTTATGGGTTACTGGGACCCTGAGAGTGAAAGCTTCAACCTTGATGGGAAACCATTGAGAATTGAAGTAGAGGATATCTACTTTTTTTTTGGATTATCACGTCTGGGAGAGGTTGTAAACCTCAAATCATGGGGAGTAGGGAGAGGGATGAAAATAGAGGAGTACATAGACACCCACTATGCAGTAGGGACTCCTAAGGTCGGGAATCAACTCCACATCTGAGTGATAAATAATCTCAGCCTCAAGATTGTTGTCCTCGTGTTGACCAGGATCACATTTTCAGCTTCATTGCACTAGGAATAGAGGCTGCTCATGTTCTATGCAGTAGAGTGCTTGAGACCCACAGTATATGACTGGTGTACCTCACTACCAAAAAATATGAAGAGCCAGTTGACAGAGTGCAAATAGGGGAGTAAGAGGAATTTTGGGTTTTCCTCTATCTTATGTGGTTTCTTCTTTGAGCGGGTTCCAGGTTTAGGACCTAGAGTCAAGATTCTTCCGAGAGGACCTCGCAATCTAGCCATGGCACGGTGGACCGAGGTAATCAAACAGTAGGGGGAGGTAGGGTGCCCACACCCTATAATGAGGATTTCTTCTACGGGTGGCAATGACGGGTCATCACTCTAGATGACTATCCCTATGTAGGGATTGACTTTAGAGGAGATCCAGACATGCCACTCCAACCGGGGACCGCCTACGGGGACATAGGTATGTCAAATGTTTTTAAATATTTCATTTTTTTGTATTTTTGTATAGTGAGACAAAAATATTTTTGGATGATGCTTAAGTACTAACTAGACACTTGTGTAACACAGACGTGGGTCCACGACGGCCGGAAGGGCTTCCTCGACATCGATGATGGAACCTGGGAGACGAGGCAACGAGAGGAGAAGCTGAGAGATTCTTAAAAAACATGCAGGGCAACCTGTCTCGTTTGACTCATAGGATTCCCATGGTTCAGGTAGAGGATCTGTCAGAAGCCATGCAACAACAAGTGGTTGGTGTGCCTATAGCTTGGGTGCAATTCTTTCGGCGTATCGCAAACGCCATAGTTTGTTACCATGACACACATTAGGTGCCATAGGCGTAGATGTCGTGGATATTGTAGTACCAGATGTATATGTGTATTGAGGGTATTAGCCCCAATTTTTTGAAATATATATAAAACATGGATCTTTGGATTTACTTATATTTTGCAATGTGTATATTGATGAGATGGTTTTCTTTTCTTTAGTTATGTGACAAATGCCACTCTAAAACGAAATTAGCATAAGCATTGGATACATGATTAGAACTCCTAGGAATGTGATAATAAGTAATAAAATCAAATTGTCGTTCTAAAAGGCGTACCCGTAGGAATCGTTAGAGTAAATTAGGATCACACACGTCGTAACTGCCATTCAACTGACATACTAATAACTGGGAATCCAGGAGAAACTCTAAAGAGAGAATACCATATGAGATAACATCGCACAAAAGTTCTATAACGACACTATATTCGGCCACATTATTGGTGGATGGCCCTAGGCATATGCCACATGAAGACACCAGTAGACCCTCGGGTGAGTAAACCACCCAAGAGGCGTAAACCAAGTTCCATGTATGACGACTGGCTCTGTTTGCGAATCCTAGGTTCACTGAAGACTCTGTTGACATTTTCCAACCAAGGGAAATCTCGATAATAAAGCCGAAGACGAAAAGAAACGGAATATATATATATAATAAATTACATTAGTATACAAATAGTTCCGCCCGAGCTTGGGGCTCAAGCGTAATACTGTTTCAAGTAGAGCTCATTCCTGGGCTTGGCCAACATATTCCCTTCATAATATTCTAACTCAAATGCTCCTTTTTCTAAGACACATCGCATTATATAAGGACCATGCCACATGGGTTTAAACTTGCCTTTCCCCAACGATTCTTTTGCTTGATCATACAAGAGGAACAAGTCACCCTCAACGTATAACCGAGGACAGACAAACTTATCATACTGGATCTTGACACGTCTTTTGTTTGCCTTGATAGCTGTAGAGGCATCTCGACGCTGCTCGTCAAGATTCTCTAGGTGTACAAGGCATCACTCGAGATCAAAAGTGTCAGGTAGGAGCGCGTCTGCCAACTTAAGAGAAGGGATTTCGCATTCGATAGGTAATATCGACTCCACACTGTGTACTAACTGGAAAGGGGAAAATCCAGTGGTAGTATTGAATGAGGTTCGGTATGCCCAAAGTGCAGGATATAGCATAATATGCCAGTCAGACTTACTCTGGCTGACAATTTTTTGCAAAATGGTCTTGAGGGACTTATTGACGGCCTCTACTTTTCCATTTTCCTGGGGGTAATAAGGAGAAGAATGACCATGTCTAAACCCCATCTTAGATTCTATCTCTTCCATCATTTCATTCTAAAATTAATTGACATGATCAGTGATAATCTCACTCGGGATACTGAACTGGGCGATAATTTGATTGAATACGAAGAAGGAGATAGTCTTCCCATCATATTTAACTGTAGGAATGGCCTCATCCCAATTCATAAATTAGTCGACAACCACGATAATGTGTTGATTCCCCCCAACTAAAGTTAGGTTCAATCCATGAAGTCCACCCCCCACTTGGTGAAGGGACCCACAATAATGACTGGGTGAAGAGGGGTTAGATGCGAGCGCATTTTACGAGTGAACACTTGACAGGGGTGACACTTCTTAACTGCTTCAATACAATCTTTAAATATAGAAGGCCAGAAATAACCAACTCACAAATTTTTTTGGGTTGTCGCAAGCTCGGATAGATGACCACCATAAGCCCCACTATGGCAATCGTTCAGGACTGAATCAACTTCTCCATGAGTTAAACAACAACGTAAGATATTTTCTATTCCTCAGAGATACAAAGTGTCACCGACTATAGTATAATTCTTAGCTTGGTATCTTACACGTCGTCAGTCATCTCGTGAGAGATGCTGAGGGAACTTCAAAGTTTGAAGATAGAGAAAAATGTATCCATACCAGGGGTCAGATGACGAGACAATAAAAATGTGTTCATCTGCAAATGAATCAACATGGATAACATCCTCATCTAATCATGGAAATTTAGATATTAACTCCGTTAAGACTAGCGATCTCTTGGATTTCGCAGAAGTGAAATCGAGATAAAATCTTGTAAAAGGACAATCCATTTATTATATTTCCCCTCCATGATACACCTGGTAAGGATGCATTGAAATGGATTGACATCGAAAACCACAGTAGTCTTTCAAAGTAATATATAATGATGTAGACGTTGGACTGCGTGAACGACAACCAAAGATAGATTTTCAATGTGAGAATAATTAAGCTTAGGATTGAGTAAGTTTCAATTAAGATAGTAAATAACGTGCTCACAGAGCTCATCATCCTCCTGAACCAAAACCATACCAATCGTCTCTTCAGACGCGGTGATATAAAGCAAGTAATCCCTATTGTAGTCAGGAGACTTCAGCAGAGGTGCCGATACCAAGGCTTTCTTCAAAGCATCGAAGGATTCCTGGGCTCACACATCTCAGATAAAAGGGGTGTCCTTCTTCAAAAGATGCATGAAACCCTTAGTGATATTGGCATAATTTACTATAAACCAACGTAGAAAGTTAGCTTTCCCCTGTAAACCCTGAAGTTGTCTAATAGTGCGCGTGGGAGGTAATCGAAGTATTGCCTCAACCTTTAACAGATATACCATGATCCCGGTCTCGAAAACTAGAAATCCCAAAAGACAACGAGACATAACACAAAAGATGCACTTATAAGGGTTCAACCAGATTCTATAGTAACAACATCTTTCAAAAACAAGCCAAAGGTGCATAGCATGATCCACTCTCTTATGAGAGTGAGCAACAAGATCGTCAAGGTAAGCTTCGAATATATGCTTAAGATCGTGAAAAGTGAAGGTCATGGTATGTTGGAAGGTTGGTCTGGCATTTTTAAGGCCTAAAGGCATTTTCCGGTATGTGAAAGTACCCCAAGGACAAATAAATGACGTCTTTTGTTGATCCTCAAGTTTAATTTGAATTTGGTTGTACCCTAAAAATACTTCCATAAAAGAAAATACTTCACTTCCTGCACACTCATCAAGAATATGATCGATGAAAGGTGTCAGGAAGTTGTCTTTAGGACATGCCTTGTTCAGGTCACGAAAGTCCATACATCCACGGGTAGTTCCTTGCTTCTTATTCACAGGAATGGGATTGGATACCCATTCAGTCAAGGGAACTGGGTAGATAAAGCCAACATTAAGTAGCTTCTCCACCTCTTCCTTAATAGCAGGGGCCTTCCAGAGATTGACAACTCTAAGATGTTGCAGAACATGTTTAGCATCCGGATAAGTTCTAATCTCATGCTTGACAATATGAGGGTTGATTCTTGGCATCTCTTCATATTAACAAACAAATACATCTTAGAATTCCTTGAAGAGTTCAGTGTAGATCAGGATTTCTTTTGGCAAACAATCTGCATCGATATTTACGTTTTCAACCTTTCCATGGGTATGATAGCCATCGATCATGATGGTAGGAGAAATACTCACCATATTTCCTTTGGCATAAATGTTTTCCATATCAAGTGGAACTACGATGTGACCGACTATCTCACTCAAAGTAGATCCAAAGTCATCTTGTTCAATTCTTTCAAGCTCTGGGAGAAAATAAGAGCAGTGATGCATATCGTCCCAAGGTTTGTTGGAACCATGCATGGCTTCGATGATAGCCTCATTCGAAGGAAAAGTATCATCAAGGCATTCATGTGAACAAGACAACGAAGTGGCCCATACAGGCCTAATAACGAGATTGTCCTCATCCGTCGTTGAGGTAACAGGATCGGGATTGGTGAAAGAGTCAAGAACAACTTGATACACAATCTCCATTGTCGATAGTGGCATGGCCATTTCAGCATGTGACAAACCTTCACAAGACGAATTCGGGGAAGGTAGGGTCCACGGATCACTAAAATAGGAAGTGCGGAAAGGACTGGACCTCCATGTTGAAACAAGATTACTGGACATGGCGTAAACGTGGTGTCTTAGTGTCATGAACTTGAAAGTACCCATAAGGGAAGAATACATTCTGACACTGATATTCTCAGTTGTCGGCTGATAATTTTCGATCATAGGGATCGACGGTCCAATAGATGCATTGGAACTAGAGTACGCAAAGGATAATTGGTCGATCATCAAAATATTCCCTTCATGAGGAAAATAAAGAGTATGGAAGATGGACCATACGATGATGACCATAAAACATGTCCAATTGCGTCCTAGTAACAGATTATAATCTAGAGGTGCATCAACTACCGCGACCTCCACCTCTACCATTTTCCCACCTAACTGGACCAGAAAGGTAGGAAGAATACCGTGAGGGTGGAAGGAATGACCGTCAAAAGAAGTCAACATGTTCAATGACTTAGAAAAAGTTGGAGAACCGAGAGCTTTGCAACAGATTAGGGACATCACACAAGTGGCAGCGTCTTCATCGACAACCACAAGTTCGATGGTATATTTTGAGTACTCCATGTGGATTTGGAAATCCACATGGTAAGGAAAGCGAGGCTTCACATTCGTGATGTCAAACTTGATAAGTTTTGAGCCACTAGGTTCTAGAGCTCCTAACGTAGATAGTAAGGCATTCCTCTATGAAGGACACGTATGGAGTACCTCAAAATATGACATTGTACAAGGGGTTTGACCCAGGTCCTCAACAATAGAGTATTTATGGGCGACTCTAGCATTTGGACTGTGGGTAGAGAGCTTGAATACTCCTTTTGGAATACGAGGCAGTGAATCTAGTTTTTCAATCTGTAAAGTCATCTACGGAGGAGGAGATTCTAGACCAAGTATAGCCTATGAAGAACCATAATCTCAAGATCGAGTGGCTACATTAACTTTCACATCGACCATATTGATAGACAAATGGTCATCGTCTTGCAATGACGGGTTTTGACTCCCACCAGCTGCATTTTTTACGTTTGAGGAGCTCGAGGCCATGTGCTGGTTATGTGGAAAAGAATTCATTATCACGATGGGTGGTAGAGATAATAGCCTCGTAGCCTCTGCAAGTTTGGGGCATTAAGGTGATCATCTGTACAAAGCTTATAGGGAAATTTCACCTTACTTATTTCTCATTTTCCCTCTCCAACATTATTATTCGTCCTCTCATTATTACCATTGTCCTTGGGTTTATTACCATTTTTCCCACCCTTATGATTATTACGTCCTTTCTTCTTATTCCCGCTTGGTTGTTGGTTACCATTTGGGTTGGTCGATGGTTGCACGGAATGTACATCCGTTGACTGAGTGGGGTTGGAAGACATAGATGAAGCTGTCCCTCCTGCAGACTGGTTAGAGACAACTCTTTCAAATGGATTGTCACCGAGTCTATGGATTTTACATTGGTGGATCCTACAATGCCATTGGCATGAGGTCTGGGCTTTTGTCTAGGGTCATAAGTTGACCACGGTGCATCCAGAAGAATGTGATATAACATCCCAGACTGAGCATATATTAGATCTAGCTATTGGGCTTTAACGATCTCTTCTTCCTCAGTGGTAACCCTGATAGTAGAAACATCCTTTGAGATAGGAAGGTGCAAAGACTTAAGGAACCATTCTAAAAGAAAGGCCAGGGGTATGGAGGTCTTAATCAACCTCTTCCATCTACGCCACTCCTGGATATGATCCGAGATATAAGTGGCGGTGTCCTGGCGTAAATTTGATAGAAGTTCTAGGGAATCATTGTAACGAATGGGCAATTGGAAGTGGTTAAGGAAGACCAAAACCAGTTGACTAAAGGTCCCATATGCCCCCCTAGGTAGCTCGATATACCATTTTGAAGCAACTCCAATGAGGGTGCGTTGAAATAATATTAACCGAATAGAATCGTCATTAAGGGAATTCGAGGAGCACCATAGGTGAAAGGTAGTAACGTGATCACTAGGATCCTCACCATTCTTACCTTCAAATTTCATAATGTCTAAAAGAATCTTAGTGGGGATGGGGGGCCATGTAGGATCATGACTCACAGGGTCGTTCATCAACTTAGACAAGTCTAGAAGATTAAGAATGGCCAGAAAATGGAGATAGGGTCGTGACATCTGGCCCCAAGCTCCTAGGAAAAATTATGTTTCAGGAACTACAACCCATATAGGGTTCTAGTAAGCACCATGGCCCTGTCCAGGATTATAAGGCCCTCCTCCAGGATGATTCATAAAAGGTTGGTTGGGCATCATTCTAGTAGGAATGTTCTGATGGGGGTTATAAAAATTTCCCCCAACCGGATTGGATCCGTGTTGGGGGTTTCCCAAAGCATGAAATTGACCTCCCCTGGGTGTGAATCTAGAGGATAGAGGTGGATTTGTCATGCCAAATGTATTGGTAGGAATCGACACCGAGGAGGTAGGGGTATAGAACATAACTTGAGTAGAATCTTGTCTACCAGGTTGGTTTTTCCACCCAGAAGCAAGAGGATTAGACCCAGGGTTAAAAGAAGGAATGCCTCCCATATTAGGAGTCATTTGATGGATTTGAGAACCACCAAATGAAAATGGAGTATAAGGAGGTGTAGTGCCCCCAAGCCCAATGCTAGCATTAGGGCCAACAACTAGGATGGAATTCGAAAATTGTGAAGTAAAGTTCGACATACCATAGGAAAAAAGACTAGAGGCCATAGGGATGGACTAAGTATTATAGCCCAGTTAGTGACCAAGATACCCAAAAGGGTTCGAAGTAAGAGATTGAGCATTCACTATAGGCCGAGCCATAGTAATGATATGTTCCTCTGGCACTACAACCATTGTGGTTGTAGGAGTCGAAGGGGTGTCATTAACTATAGTGGGTGTGGGAGTCGAAGGGCTCCCAGTTATCTGAAGACTAGGTTCAGTGCTCATCCTTGTAGAATCACAAGTCTGAGCAGTGGAGGTGTGTGTACCATGCCTAATAGCTCTACACCTTTTAGAAGGTAAAGAATCGAAATCTAGTGGTAACTCTAATAAGAGAAGGGACCGACGGGGACGCTGGTTTGACTCCACGGTGACTTAAGACTCTATACACAAAAAATCAATCCTAAGGCCAACTAGTAGTCAAAGAGCACACCAAAAGTCAAACGACCAATATGCATACAAAAGGGGTAAAGTGGCTGAAAGTGGCCTCCCTCCCTAAAGAAGGTATGTCTCACCCAAGAGGGGCCCGAGACTCCCTGCTAAATATTGGAGGTAACATAATCAGTTATAAGAGCCCTCATGGGCTTAACAACCAGTCAGTTAGATCTCCCTGGAGAGTTAATTCTCCATAAAGGTTGTGTGTTGTGCGACCCTTATCTGACCCAGGGCACCTGTAGAATAACCCCTGCAAGTAACCTATGTGGCACCTAAGTCAAGCAACTAATAAACCAATGTATAATCGATGCATAGGAGAGAAGTCGTAAGTCAGGTCCACCGTATGGGCAGGGTAGCAAAGCCCGAAACCTTGAAAGTACCACCTATCACGGAGGTAAAGGCACTAGCAAGTTCCCCATATATGAATAGATGCCCAGAAATGTCTCTAACACCAAGAAGGTATCGGGGGGATATCCCTTCAACCAACCTCGTGCAACCTCATGATTAACTCTGGTTTGAGCAGAGCCTCCTGATATTACCAATTATACAATGGATTTCTCCACTCCCTTTCTAAGACACATATGTTGATTTAATTCCCTTGGATAAGTTTACTCACAAAATCCTATTCCAAGGCACTAAACCCTAAGCTAGTTTGTGCACCCTAGAAAATAAAATCGTGACTAATCAATTTTAAATTATAGAGCTAATTTTAGTGGCCATGATTACTCAAAAAGGTATGGTAGTGAAACTCATGATGTTATGACTCTGCATGAAAAGTAAATATGAATATAATGCAAAGTCCCAACGTCAATTTTCAATGAATGATATGCTTCTAAAAACAAAAGCAATTTTCAGTTTCAACTCTACAATTCTGAAGTAAAAATGCAATATTTCATTACATGCATTAAGCTAATGACAAGGACTCAAAAGACCAAAATGCCAAGCAATGAAAAATGCCTAATATTTTTGTATTTTCAATATAATAAAAATGAAAATGCATGGACTGAAAAGCAACTTGATATATAAAACTCTACTATGTATAGAAACAAACAACTCAATTAGGATACTAAGAAGCAATACACCCAGCCCAATGTGCAAGGACAATCAAAATGAAAAAGTGATGAGAAAGACTCTGCCCAAAATTTCAACCAAAGACAAGTTTCTTGTCATCCCATAAGCACTCAACAGGCACTATAGAGACCTAAGAAGACTCAACAAACATCAAATCCCACCTAGCAATCACCAGAACAATCAAACAAGAAAGAAATGTTGATGTATGTGACTGTTCAAGGAAACAAAGTGTACGTACGCAACTTGTAGAGGGACAACCCACGTATATACACGACTGTCAAGACAAAAAGAGCGTATATGTTTCAAAAATAGGGTTAGGCAAGGGAGAAGGATGAAAACTCAAACCCAAAGTGAATAGAGGATGTCAAGCAATGATGCGACAAGAAATGCAATAGGAATGAGAGCAATCTAAGGATAAAATTACTCCAAACCCTAAGAAAGAAGATTCTATCCCTAGTATGGTTGCCAATTCTGTTATGAGGAAAATCTCTCTATGGCTAGGGTAAACCACAACAGACAGAAATGACTGCAGAAATCAAATCTCTTCTCAAATATGCTATGAAAATAAATATGCTAGCAAGACAAGATAAAAGGCCTACCCTGTCCAGACGTTTGATGAATTCCACCGTTGAGCACTTGACCCAAAGCAATATACCTGCAACTAGTCCTCAACAACCAAGCAAAGAAAGCATATGGTGATGATAAATGATGTTAGCACATTCAATAGCATAATCCATTAATAAACATGACAAATACACACATGGAATAATAATTCAAATATTTACAACATATCAATTGGATGGGAAAATAGTATTTATGTTAATATATGATCAACAGAAGTGAAAATGTTACAGACTTCGGTGTCGGCATGGTTCAGTACCAAGAAACCAAGTTCCTTCCAGCTGGGCCTCCACCACTTCAATCCTCCACCAAAGGCAAGCTCATAAGAGAGAAACAATGAGTTTCTCAATAAATAAGGGAAGAGCTTGGGGGCTGAACATTGTGTTCAGAGTTAAAGGAAAAAGGGATGCAAACTCAATAGGAAGTAAATAATTTCTCCAGAGTAACTTTGTTCTCAAATTTGAATTTTTTCTCCTCTTTCCATATCTCAGAATTGTCCCATTTATAGCCTTCAGAATGGAACTGAAGAGCCGAGTCAGAACATTTCCAGTATATGGAAGCCCAAGGATCATATATCTCCCGTCGTGACATGGAAAATCGACATTAATTTTCATTTTTTGGCACAAATCCGATGTACACGGGTTGTAGTGGTGCAGCCTACATACACACATGTTGTATAGTAGGCAAGATGTGTACATGTGGAAACATATGCATTTTTAGCTCTGGATTTTACAAACAGGGATGATAAGTCTACATAGGGAAATTGAACAAGGCCTTATGTGCAAGATTACATAGGGTGAGGCAAATCTTGCTATAATAGCTAGGGCCATATGAGATAAAGTATGTCACAGATGGACGTGATATGCAGTTGTAGGATTTAGAAGGAAAGGAGAGTCGAGGTTTGGTGAATGGTAGTTGACTGAAACTTTATAGGAAAAGTCGAACTACCAACCCTCAGTGGTTGTAGCACATAATTTAGGCTTGTACATATTGTATATAGTAGGAATTAAAAGAAGAAAAAGGAAGAAAAAAGTAGAAAAATGAGAAAAAGTAAAAGAGAAGTAGGTAGATGGACAAGTGGTAGACATACAGTTGAAGGATACAACGCGCAATAGAATCTAGAAAGAGGTATGAAAAAACCTGAAGAAATTGCGCAAAAGAAAAATTTAAACATAGCACGCCAGGACAGAAAATGATCTGAAAGATGAAAAATGGTGAACGAAAAAAAAGAGGGTGTGTCAGAGCATTTATGATAGAAGTTATAAAATGGGAAAAGCAAGGAAAAGGAAAACAATTATGTGATTTTGAGTAAACAGGAGAAAAATAGAGAAGGAGCGGACATGTTGCAATTGTGTGCGAAGATTGTGAAGAGTCCATCTAATTTGCAGTGAAGTTTTTCTTGAGTTAGAGCAATGACACTGCCGAAGTTCGGAGGACCCAACCAGTTCGCAAGAAGGACGAGAAGAACTAAAAAAATGACAGAGGAAGTGATAGGTGTGGTCGATGTGGATGAAATTATGACAATAGAGAGTGAATCGATTAGTCCAACATTGGTCAGGGAAAAGAACCTAGAAGAAGAAGCAATGGAGGTAAACTAGGAAGAAGGTAGAAACCCTAGTACATAAGGAAACCCTAACGTAGAAAAACTAGGAGAGATGCACATAGGGGGAGAACAAAATGAAGAAGATGACAAGAAGAAAAAATCAGATGAACCTAAGGCAGTAAAGAAACCTAGGATAGAGTAAACCTTGGAGGTCTAGGAGGAAAATGACGAAGAGCAATATGCAGAGGAAGAAATAGAGACAACAGGTCCATCAAAGAGGAAAATGAGGCTAGTAGTAACAGTAGTGCACACAAACAAGTAGGTTTCATTGTCACTGCCCCAAATCCGAGAGTCGATAATATTTGTAGAGGATATGTTGGGGTTTGTACCCAAACTGAGGTACATAGATCACGATGTCATAGAGGTGGCTAAGTTTCTAGAGCTTGCATAGGAAATATATATAGAGAACAGAGGGATAAGTTCATTTGGACTCACAATATTAGAACCCAAACAATGGATTACAGAGCTGTACAATTCAAGCATCATGAATTTTATAATAAATCCCTCACTTTGGCAGGGGGAAGGATGTCAATGCCCACGTCAAACAATTATTGGTGAGAGTAAATGGAGGATTTTTGTGGATGGACAGAACTGTCCCGATTGATGTGGAATTAATTGAGAATATTACAGGTCTTCCAATAGATGGAGTGAATCTTGAGCAGTATTTAGATGATAAAATGAAGGAGAAGGCCATTGCAGAAGAAGTAAAAGCTCAATTTGGCACTAATAGGGGAAGTAGAGGCATGATCATCAAGAACATAAATGACCCAGCAACATGATTCATGACAAAAATGATGGCTTGCAAGTTATTAGGGAAGTGTTGCAAGGAAGATGCACCAACAGGTGTAGTAGCAACAACCACGTAGTGCGCGAAGGGGACAATACTCATTTGGGCACTGCATTTGCTCAACATGTTTTTGGAAGATTTCATAGATGCATAGGATTATGGGACATAGTTCCATTATTATTTGTTGTTGATTTTGATAGCCTTAGTGGAATGGGAAGAACTGAAATATTCATCTTTTTGTGACAAGAGAGGAAGGTGTTGCGCAACAAGGTATATAACTATGTGGCACAAAATAGATATGAAGTAGAGGAAAGCCAATACTAGCATTTTTGGCATGTATCTTAATGAGATACAGGAAAATATAATAGATACATGGAAGATCTCACCTGAAGTGGTGAAGGATAATGAAGGGATAGCAAACTTCAAGGCATCTAGGCATAATATATGGATACAGGCAAGGAGAGACCCTAAGAAGACATGGTTAAAGATGTAGTATTACATCACAACAGAAGAAGTCCAATGTGTAATAGCAGAATGGAAAAATCAGTGGAATGTACTAGTGGATTTATGGAAAGTAAAAAATGGAAAAGAATAATAAGAAAATGGCATGTCGTTGAAATCCAATAGTACATAAAAAATTACCAGGAAAGAATCACAGCACACTCAGCCAACAAAACATGTGATGATATTTAAGAAGCAAAGGAAGAAGGAAATGGTACCAAGGGCCTCAATACTAGGAACTAAAAAAGAAGAAGGAACAAATGGGGAAGCAAAGAAGAAGGATACCATCCCTATCCAGGAGAACCCCATGCAGAGAGAAACACCACCAAAGAAAAAATCAATAATGCAAATAGGAGAACAAAGAAATAAGATGAAGTCTCAAAAGAAGGCCCCTCATCTCAAAATAAATTAGGATGACATATAATTGGTGGTATAAAAAGTAAAGGATCGAGGAGAAGAAGCCTTATATGTAGCGAATTCACAAAGAGAAGAATTGATGAAAAAGTTGATGGACGTGAAAGTGTTGGATTACTGAGAGGGGGGGTGAATCAGTAATAGAGAAATTTAATCCTTTTTAACCATATAATCCAAGTGTTATATCAATTTGGTATTATCATCCAATAAATGTAGAGTAAATAAGAAATGAAAAAATGAACAATCATACACATACACAGTACACCAGTGTTTTACATGGAAACCCAAAGTGGGAGAAAACCACATAATTCTTTTTCTTATATGTCTTGAAGAATTACATTATGATGCAGGAGCATCGCTCCACCTCATCAAATTCCAGCTAATTAACATGCGTGGTGCGTATTCAAGGAAGGAGAGGCGTCGCCCTCTCACTTTTTCCTCAAGAATCCAAGACGAGATCCAGACATTAATTGAAGACAAGCTGGAAGGTGAAAAATCATGCCTTCGCACAAGCTGGAGATAAGGTTGCCATTAATAAGATGATGATAGAATGGATCTGCATCCGATTTGGAGCAGATAGCCATCATTTTAATTTTCCCTTTCGAGAGGCATTAGGGATGGTGATTTGACACCACTAAGGTAGCTTGCGAGGGAAGCTCATAGAGTCCCTCTTGTATAAATCTTTGTATTGTTGCCAAGAAGAGGTTGGTCGGGTTATAGGGAGAGATACAGAAAGAAGAGAATCAGTTGTAGTTCAGACTCTACCATTGTAATTTCACATTCCACCATTAATAGAAAATGATAGTTTTTCCTCTTCTACATTTCTGTGTAATGGATGTTGTGTTATGAATGCCATTTGCATGTTTGTAAATTGTAGATGAATGTTATAAATCATCTACATGGATAGGGATATTGTTTTCTATCTGAGAGTGTGTTGAGTTAAGTTTGGTTCTCTAGGCTAAGTGCAAGGAGTGCACAAAAGATATTGGAAACTCTGTAATTCGATGCAAGGAGTTTGTGTCTGAACTCAGTGAAGTCAGAAGAGAAGTTGTCAGGAGGGCACACCAGATTAAATTATAGAATCAGGGAGAAATTTCAAGGCGGTTAAGTCCCTTGAAAAGAAAGACTGTGTGGGGAGAAGCACAACCCAAAGTTATTGAACACCCTGGAAAACTCTTCCAGGGGGGAATTGAGTTAGTGTGAGCATACACTAGAGCAACACGAGCAAAGGTGTTGGAGAATCCTAAAATTGCTAAACATTCTGGTGAGGAAGGCCTTGCACGAAGCGCATCGACAAAGGAAAGGAGATGCCTTAAACCTTTCCATAAGGCTGAGGGAGAAACCATCAAAGAACTGAGCCAAGTGCAAGGAGTGCACCTAAGGTGTTGACATTTCTCCTTACAAGCTTAGAAAGCCAAGCGAGAAAATTCTAGGAGAACACGAGAAACGTGGAACCTTTGAGGTTTTTCAAGACAAGCAAAGTCGCAAGAGAGCTAAAAATATTTTTGCAAGGAGTGCAAAAAGGAGTTTTGAGAACAACCTAAGTCTCGAAAGGAGAAATTGTGCTAAGTGTGAAAAGGGGTCGAGGACTTTCCAAAGTCCTAAAGACGGAGAAATCATCCATCGTCAAAGAGGAGACATGTGGTAGAGTATTGAGAAGTTCGGAAGAAGGAACTTTGAATGGTTTGTCGGGAGCAAAAAAGAGTCTTCGTGAGGCCGCGAAGAGAGAAGAAAAATCCAGGCCATTAGATCAGAAAGGTACGTGGCATAGAGTCATGTATTTCGAAAGATGAACCCTTCGAAGAAAATTTGAGAGGATGTCGCGAAGACCTGAGACTTGGAGGAATCTTAGCCGTCCATCGAGGAGGACACGTGGAGTGGGATTAGCGCATCACTGATTCGCAATTGAGAAAAGTGGACTTGGGAGACGAGAGTACTCGCAAAGTCTGAACTCGCGAAGTGATCGCAGTCGTTGATCACAAGAAGAGCGTGGACCATAGATCTGGTCCTGGAGTATTCACTAATTCAAAAATTCGGGAAAGGAGAAATAAGTTCGCGAAAGTCTTGAAGCACAGGATCACGAAGGGAGTTGACCCACGATCATAGTCTGTGGTCACATCAATGAGGAAGCCTAGCACTAAGAGCTAGCAGCGTTGGCGCAAGAGATAAAAGCATAAGGAGAGGGTCCATAGGTGCCATATTGCAGGTGTCGAGGAAGTAAATAGGACCTGTGTCAAGTTGAAATCGGTTCCATCAAGAGCCCAACAAACCATTCGGTTCGACGACTTGAATGATCCTATATTGGGAGGTTGCGCAACCCTGAAAAAAGGGGTGGGGTCTATGCCACATTCATTGGAAGAACCAACTTCCTTTGTTTTCCAGCTGCAACTAGAAGGAGGCTCCAACCCCCTTGTTTCTTAGGTTACAACCTGAGGGAAGCTCCAACTCCCCTACTCTCTCGCTACAACTAGAAGGAGGCTACAACCCCTTATATTCTCCGTCTACAACCATAAGGTGGGTACAACCACCTTTCCTTTCCCCATCCAACCTCCCTGAAGTAGAATTATAATGATGGAAACATTGCGACACTATCACTATGAGATATACCACTGTAAACTTGTACCAATAAACTTGAACCATGCATCAACCATGCATCAACCTGTACCTCAACTTGTAATCAACCTGTACCGTAAACAAGTGCATCAACCATGCACCAACCTGTAACAAACAACTTGTAATCAACCTATACCATAAACAAGTGCATCCAACCATGTACCAAGTATGTACCTATCATGTGTCAACTACTCATCAACTATGACTCATCAAGATGTAACATCACCATCAACTATACATCTCATGTATGTGCCAACTCATCAACTACTTGTCTCAACCATGTACCCAAAAATCCGTCATCAATTTCATCATCCAAAAATGATTTGTAACTCTGTAATAAACCTTGTGTATATGATCACATACCTGCAAACCTTCCTTAAATTTCACAAGAAGAGACTAGCATTTTCATCAAACTTTTCTTTAGTCTCACATGACCAGTTTGGGAGTAGTCAACAACCCTAACTTGAAATAATCATAACTATGTACTTGTAATGAATAAGTATCTGAAAATAGTACACAATGTTCTTCAGTTTGTTTTATGCAATTCCTCCAGGTGTCACTACTTGGGACCTCTCAGAAAAGGAGTTATAGCAAAAATGACATGCCTTGTTGAATTCTGGCTTATTCTGGCTTATTGAATTCTGGCTTATTCTGGCTTATTCTAGACTTTTTATGTGCCACAAGCACTGATATGTATATATTTTTTGAGGGCATAAGCCCGGTGACTCGTTACTGTTCCCACTTATGAGGCGCTTGCGCCCATCTATGTACTCTGAGGATTTTATGATGTTTATATATGGTTTTTATCTCTTTTTTGTGTCTTATAGATTATGTGTGCAAAAATGTATTTACATGTTTATGTCCATGATCTTTTTATATGTGGGCAAGATGCCAATCTAAAATGTGATTAGCTAGAGTATCTGTGATTTGGTTTAATCTCCTAGGAACAAGAAAATATGTAATATAATCAAAGTTGCGTTCTAAGAGACGTACCCTAAGGAATCGTCGGTGTAAAGTTGGATCATGAACCCGGTATATCCTGTTTAGCTGTGACACAACCAGTTGAGCGTCTAGATAGACTCAGAGACGAGAGATACCCAATGACAACGCGTCACAAAGCAACTCAATAACTGCACTATACTCGACAACATTATTTGTGGTGTCACCTAAGCATATACCTTCGGAAGATAACAATTGACCCTGTGGTGTAAAGATTACCCAAGCTGCAAAGGCAAGCCTCTGCGTGTGTTGACTAGCACCGTCCGCATACCCAACGAACACCTCGGACTCACTTGACATCTACCATATTGAAACGAGATAACATCAATGACACATCCATAACACTTTTTAAAAGAAATGTAAAAAAGTAATAGTACAA
>JASDQU010171425.1:20665-36136 GCA_032191745.1 Picea mariana
TTTTGCAAGGCTTTCCTTCATAAGTCGATTTATAAGGTAGTTCAATATAATGTTTATTCATTTCCCAAAAAGTTGTAAGAACATCATAACATACTTGGTCTTCAAAGGCCTTTTGTAGATGGGAAACCTTCAACTGAATTTGAGGTTGTTTGAGTTGTTCTTCAATCTTTGCATTTGTTCTAAGCTTTTTCAATTCTTCAATTTTTTCTTCTTTGTGCTAGATAGCCTAGGGCACTTGAACCATTATAGAAAGCTGAGGAATGGATACAAAAGGTAAAATGATCTTTGTGCCTTTATTCCTTTGCCTATTTGTTAGGCTATTTAGACACTTAGGAGTTAGTTAAAATCTACTTGGTCTAATGTGTCATTAGATAAAAGTGTGTTTCTTAGTGTGTTTCTTTAGTATGCATTAGTATGCATTTGTAGTTAGGAAATCTGATGGTCGCGATATGTTCCCGACATAGAGTGATCTGACGGTTCATATTCTCCTCGATCTTAACGACCATTGATCCATGGTTGAACACCCGATTGGTCCATGATCTCTATTTAAAGAGCATGGAGGGTCATTTTCCGATGATCTATTGTGAGAAACTCTCTTGTAAAATCTATCTCTAATCTTTTTCTTTTGCATTAATAAACTGCTCCAAGTGGCCGCGTTGGCTGAGGTCATGGATATTTCTCCGTAGGGGTTTTACCATGTCAAAACATCGGTGTGTTGATATTTGATCTGGTTGTGTGAGTTGTTACTGAAGGTGTTTAGCCTTTGTTGGAATACTTCTGTTGTCGAACATGGTATCAAAGCTTGTTTGAAGACCCGCTCATGTTGTAAATCAAGATCGTGAAGCTGAGTTGCCTCATCTCATTTTTATTCCATTTTTGTACATTTTTGGGCTACGAGGACTGTTGCATTATGTCTGTAGTGCTCGTTTCAATCAGGAACATTTTTTGTTTCACTCGAAAAGGTTTCTGTTTTCCCAACATACGACCATTTCAGTGAGATTCAGAGGTATAAAGCCTGAATACGCCATTTTTTAATTTGTTGCAGAGTATTATTTTGGTTATATTTCGGTTTTATACTATTTGTTTCTGGGTTGCTACTCTTTTAGATATGTATATGCTCTTTGCTTCGTGCCCTGTGCGATCTCGGAAAATCAGAAACGGATAGGAAAATGTGCATTTTCCAGGTAAGATAACTGAGATCTAACCCTTGTTGTCATCAAGAAGCGAAATTTTTTTCTTGTGTGAAAATAGTTTTTTTTTAGCACGCTCTCCAAGGTCGTTAACAAAAAAAACAACAATCCTCTTGCTAAACAATACAATATGTTTTTCTAGCCCATTTGGTTAAAAGTTTTCTTATTAAGTAAGAGGTCTTGAGTTCAAGTCCCTCTTTTTGTTACGTTTTTTGAAAAAAGCCATGCTCCATTGTAAAGTGTATTTCACTTCAAGTATAAAAATGAATAACTATAAGTAGCTTTAATACTTTATTTTAGAATTATTTATTTTGCATGCCGTTTTTCTTTTATAAAGTAACTTCATTGTAAAAGTGATCCCCACTTCTTTTTATAAAAGTGGGTCACTTCATAAAACAACTTACACCACCACATGGATCTTTGGTTACCGTTTATGCCCTTTTTTAAAAAGGGCATAACTTTCACATCCGAAGTCCGTTTTTAGTGCCATTTTTTTTAAAACCACATAATTTTTCGAGCTATTTCCATCCAGATCATCAGTTTAAGTTTTTAAATCCATATAATCTACATATTTAATATGGATTCTTCCAGTAGTCTTTTGTTTACCAACACCAACTACTTCCAATGGAAATCTCATATGGAGGATTTATTAAGAAGTAAAGGCTTGTATCAAATTACCTTGGGAAAGGAAAAAGATCCCACTAATGCTGATAAGAAAGTAAAATGGGATAATAGGAGTGACGAAGCACGTGGACTAATCAGAATGTCCATCTCTCTTGATTTACGGTTCTACCTTAAAGAAATTGATGACCCGGATGAAGCTTGGGAAAAGATTGAATCTGTGTTTGGTAAACTCAATATTATTCAAGCACAACAGTTAGAAAATCAAGTATTTTCTTTAAATCGAAATGATTTTTCTTTCATTAGAGACTATCTATCTAATTTTAAAACACTCATAATTTTATGTGAAGAATGTGAGATAAAGATGGAGGAAGAGCGTTGCATCTATCTTATTCTCTCTAAGCTAGGTAGTGCATATTCTGTGTTTGTATCTGCCTTTTATGCCATGAGAGAGGCTCTAGGGACAACCTATAAAAAAAAACCACTCTTGAGTCCTTTTGTGTTGCTTTGATTAGAGATGAAGATAAGCTTGTACAACTTGGAGTGATCAGCACTGCAGGTACCTCAAACAAAGCCTTAGTTTCCCAACAGAAAGATAAACCCAAGAATCCCAAGAAGCAACATCCTCTCTACAAAAACAAGAAATATAAGGGTCCCAAACCCGCTCAGACAGCTTCAACTTCTAATGGTGACAAAGGAGAAAAATATAAAAATAAGAAGACTGACAGACATTGCAACATTTTTGATAAAGATGGTCATGATGAGTCCAAATGTTTCAAGAAGATGGCAGCTTTAGAAGCAGCGGTGAAGAAGCACAACATCAGTGTTGATTCTTCTTCTTCTTCTTCTTCTCATGGACATGCCCTTTCTGCTTCTAGTTTCTCCTTCAATACAACTTCTACTTCTTCTTCTGATGAGTGGCTTATTGATTCTGAAGCATCTTATCATATGGCTAAGGATAAAGACATATTTTCTTCTCTAAATGAATTAACACCAAGAAAATATTTGTTGGTGACAATAGATCTCTTAGTGTTGTAGGATCTGGAATAGTTCAAGTAGATAATGATTATTTCAATGATGTATTATGTGTTCCAAGTCTTTCTTAGAACCTTCTATCAGTATATCAAATCACTCATTCAGGTGAAGGTAAAACCATAGAGTTTTCACCTCACCAAGTTGTAATAAAGGATCTAAAATATCATAAGCATGTTCTTGCAATTGGAATTGTTGATGATATTACCAGGTTGTACAAGTTTGACAACTTTGGGTCATCATCTTTGTCATTAGTTTTTGTTGTTCATAGCGATGACTTGAGAAAACTTTGGCATGAGCGGTTTGGTCATCTAAACTATCGCTCATTGTAGCAACTATGTAATCAACAGATGGTTACTGGTCTTCCTCTTGTCTCATTCAGAGATAGTGTTTGTGTCGGTTGTGTTCTCGACAAACATCATTGGGATAGTTTTGACAAATGTGCCTCTTGGCATGCCTCGAGCCCTTTGCAGCTTGTTCACAATGATTTTTGTGGTCCACTTTCTTCTCCTTATTTTTCTGGGTGCAAGTATTTCTTAACTTTCTTTGATGACTTTTCCAGACGTACTTGGGTTTACTTCTTAAAACTTAAGAGTGAAGTTTTTGACAAGTTTTTGGTCTACAAGGCCCTCGTAGAAAATAAATCTGGACATCAAATTCATAAGTTAAGAACAGATAATGGAGGCGAATATGTGAACAATAATTTTACAAGTTACTGCACTACACATGGCATCCAAATGAAACACATTGTTCCATATACACCACAACAAAATGGTGTTGTTGAGAGAAAGAACTGTACATTAAAAGAAATGGTTAATTGTATGATCCAATCTAAGGGATTAAATCTAAAGTATTGGGCGGAAGCAATCAACTGTGCAAATTACATAGTAAATCACACTCCCACAAAGGCTCTTAAAAATATAACACCGAAAGAAGATTGGACTAAAATTAAACCAAATGTAAGTCACTTCTGTGTATTTGGCAGTATAGCATGGGCTCACATTCCTGATGAGAAAAGAAAGCATTGCAGGCTAAAAGTGAGAAGTGTATATTTGTTGGTTATTCTGAAGATGTTAAATTTTATAGACTTATTCAACCACATTGTAATGAAATTATTACTATAAGAGATGTTAAATTTGATGAAAATATCTTGGCCTGCCAGCCTAATTCGACGATTATGCCTTCTTCAGCCTGTGAGCCATCTTCGACGTTTGTGCCTTCTTCTGTTCCTATTCTAGTTTCTTCTTTAGATGATGACAGTGAGGATGAAAATCCACCTCCGCCTGCTCACCTTCCTCTAGATAAGTCCTTTGAACTTGAACCAACACCAGTTCCATCGCTTCCTAGATGGGTCTGTTCAACACGAGAAGCAGTTGGTGGTATTGTCTGTGATCCTTTAGATCAACATCGAACACGTTCATAGTTCCAACGAGTCTCTTCTCTTTTGGCTCAAGTTTCAAAGACTCATGATCCAGAGACATTTTCAGAGATTCAGGTCATCTATATTAGGATATAACAATGAATGAAGAGTATCGTTCTTTAATGGCCAATGACACTTGAGAGCTTGTACCTCTTCCAAAAGGAAGAAAACTTGTCATATGTAAATGGGTCTACAGAACTAAGTATGCATCACATGGAAGTGTTGAAAGACACAAGACTTGGTTAGTTACCAAAGGATTTTCCTAAGTTGAAGGAATTGACTATAATGAAACATTTTCCCCTGTAGCCAAAATGAATTCCATCCGCCTTGTTCTTGCCCTTGTTGCCTCACATAAATGGGAGTTCCATTAGATGGATGTTAAATCCGTCTTCTTGCATGGAAATTTGTAAGAAGAAATCTACATGGAACAACCTCCTGGCTATGTCCATAATGAATCTAGCCTTGTTTGTCGCCTTAATAAATCTCTTTACGTTATTAAGAAAGCTCCCCGATCTTGGTATGCTAAAATGGAAAGTTTTCTTATTGACACCAGATTCTCTAGATTCCATTATGATCCTAATGTCTATACCAAGAAAGTAGGAAGCCATCTCATAATCCTTGTCCTTTATTTTGATGACCTTATCATTACTAGTAGTGACTCAAAAATTTTAAACCATGTGAAAACCAACCTTAAGAAGAAATTTGAAATGACAGACTTAGGATTTTTGCACTATTTCCTTGGCCTCCAAGTTTTGCAAACCAATGAAGAAATTTTTCTTTCCTAGTCTAAGTATGCTTGTGACCTTCTTCATCACTTTCACATAGACGATTGGAAACCAACCCCTTCTCCCTTCCAGTCTGGAGTCAAGCTATTTGCCACTTGTACTTCTCCTGAATTTGATGCCACCTTGTACCGTCAGTTAGTTGGTAGCCTTTTATACTTGACTCATACCCATACTGATCGTTCCTTTGTTGTTGGTCTTGTTTCCTAGTATATGCAAACACACCATGAAATCCATTGGACAGCATCCAAAACGATACTTCGGTATGTCCGAGGTACTGTTCTGTTCGGGATACATTACAGTTCAGGGGGGACTCCTTTATTGGTTGGTTTCACTGATTCAGATTGGGCCGGCAACCCAGATGATCGGAAGTCTATTGCAGGTTATGTTTTTAGCCTTGGTTCAGGATATGTCACTTGGGCCTATAAGAAACAACAGGCTATTGCACTTTCTTTAGCAGAAGCAGAGTACTGAGCATCGATAAATGCATGTCATGAAGCCTTGCGGCTTCGACAGCTCCTTTCAAAGTTTGGATTCCATCAACAACATCTGACCAATCTTTGGTGCAATAATTAGAGTGCCATCAAGCTTGCTAAAGACCCAGTTTAACATCAGCGCAGCAAGCACATCAAGATACACATGCAATTCACCAGAAAGATCATTCATGATCAAGTTATTGAAGTGTTTGTTTTCCCTACAGAAGATCAAGTTGCAGACATTTTCACAAAGTCTCTTATAGAAGCGAAGTTTTCCAAACTTTGATCTATGTTAGGAGTTCATGAATTTGTCATTAAGGGGGGATAGGCTCTAATTCCTCCTTCCTTCTCCTATTGTGTCACTATTGTAAATCCTTGAATCCCATCCCAAGTTGTTCTTAAGGGGGGATGTTAGGATATTTAGACACTTAGGATTTAGTTAAGATCTACTTGGTCTAATGTGTATTTAGGTAAAAGTGTGTTTCTTAGTGTTTTTCTTTAGTATGCATTAGTATGCATTTGTAGTTAGGAAATAAGACGGTCGTGATATGTTCCTAACATAGAGTGATCTGACGGTTCATATTCTACTCGATTTTAAAGACCATTGATCTGTGGTTGAACACTCAATTGGTCCATGATCTCTATTTACAGAGCATGGAGGGTCATTTGTCGATGATCTTTTGTGAGAAACTCTCTTGTAAAATCTCTTTGTAATCTTTTTCTTTTGCATTAATAAACTTCTCCAAGTGGTCGTGTTGGTTAGGGTTGTGGATGTTTCCCCGTAGGGGTTTTACCACCTCAAAACATTGGTGTGTTGATCTTTGATCTGGTTGATTGAGTGGTTACTGAAGGTGTTCATCCTCTGTTGGAATACCTATGTTTTCGAACACTATTTAGACTAGGTATAGTGATAAAATACACAGATCTTCCATTAGGCATCTTTTCAGAACCATGAGGTTCTACTGCAGCTAAGAATGGTGTTCCAAGAATAAAAGATACAGGGACATCTACTAGAAGAAATTTCATGTCTAAACAATGATGCGGAAAACAAAGATTAGCCTCAGGAATTGCATAATTCATCTCCATAGTTTGATTTCATAATCCCACTACTGAATGGTTGGTCTACTCCCAATATCTAGCAGGAATGATATCTCTATGCATGGTGTTTAAGTCTAATCCAGAATCTATAAGTTCTTTTACTTTGAAAATTTGGCCTCTTATATTTAAATTGACTACCACATGATACTTTTGATGTTGTATCGTGAGTATTTCATAGCATTTAGGCCTTCTAATGGGATGGAATTTGTTTCAAACAAACTGATATTGGGATTATGGTCTAGAGGAGCATCTTCTATTGGAGGCATAGTTTGCAATACCTATATATGGTCCTTTAGGTTCTTGATCTCTTGTATTTCCCATAGATCAACTTTATAAGCACTTTCTTCAATAGTTTGTTCTTCAGCCTGGGTAATCTTCCTTTTCAACTCTATTACTTCTCTTTTCAACACATTTATTTATTTTCCCAAGTCACTTATAGATAATGGTTGCATATTTTCATTCTTGTTGTGTCTAATGAAAGACTTAGTATTTTTCTCAAAAGAAGCTTCAACAAATAGGGGCTTCTTTCCTTGTTCTGATGATTTGGATTTTGAGATTTTACCATTGTCTTGAGGAAGGAATCTAGGAGTGAAAACTTCATTTCTCCTTC
The DNA here is from genome assembly GCA_032191745.1 of Picea mariana. Lineage (NCBI taxonomy): Eukaryota > Viridiplantae > Streptophyta > Pinopsida > Pinales > Pinaceae > Picea > Picea mariana. The sequence goes on from JASDQU010171425.1 coordinate 27,895, forward strand.
TGGTAAATCTTTTATATGTGCTAACATTTGAGTATCACCATCAGACTGACCTTGGGCCATAGATACTTTTAATTTTTGTAGGGGTTCCTCATCTTCTTCTTATTTTTCTTCATCTAATTCATAACCACTTATTCATGTGGAACAGTTGCAGACATTTGGATATTGGCATGTACACTCATTGGAAATCATCAATAATTATTGTTCTAAATCAGAAAAATATTATGAATCATATTCAAAATCAAATGTTTTTGGGGATGATGAGAAACATCAATCATGCATAACATGAACTTCTTCCCTTTTGATAAAAGGATGATGTGGGAAATGATTTGTGTCATGTATGTCTGATCCACACCTATTGCAGTGAAATGAAATCATTTGTTTTGAGGCTTCAGTCCTTTCTCTTGCCTTTCTGGCTTTATTTTCAGAGAATTTTCCCTTCCCCTTTTTTGACAATTCTCCTTGGGGGCACTGGTTTGCAATATGACCAGGTTATCCACAAAACCAACAAAATATAACCTATTTATCTTTTTTTTTATGTGTTTTTAATTTAATATCCTAAGGGGTATATAAATGAGTTTTCTGATATTTTCTAGAGGATTTTCAGGGATATTACCTGGTGAACTTTCTAGGATAACTCCTAGATCTGTGGTTTTTTGTAAATTTCATCTTCTTCAAGGATTTCTTTGCTTTCTTTCTTATTTTGACAAGATTATCTATATCTAGACCATATTTTTCACAAATGGATCCGTTGTCAGGGAGCCTTGACAATTTTTTAATTGACTTACTAACTTTCATGTTGGTACAGAGACTGACCAAGGAATTAGTGACAATTGTATAGATTTCACCCCAAGTATAGAGCTCATAAGGGAGTTTGAATGCTTCTTTGGCTTTGAGATATTCTACAAACTTGTTAGGGAAAGCTTCCAAATAAACTTGTTTCTAGATAAATTTATTGCTATCTTTGACCTCATATATTCTTTGAGTCCATTCTCTATAAAAATCTTCATAATGTGACATTTTTCTGCACTTCATATTCATGAGGATCAAAGAATGTTTTTCAACAATTTCCTTTTCAGTACCACACCAATGCTCAAGAATTACTGTAGTCAGGGAACTTATCATGTTGCTTTGTGGGTCTCCGTTCTCATGATAAATGACATCTCATACTTCATCTTTTAAGACCTCCTTTTCCATTTTTTCAACTAAGGAGAGGATTATATTTCCCACCATTTGGATAATGTGTTTGTAAAGCACTGAATAATGGATTTGCAGGCTTCAACTTCAGTCTTTCCCTTCATACACATGATTTTATAAGACATGTATATCCTATCAATGACTTATCGTATTTGTCTAATTGTCAATCCATCAATGTTCCATTTAGAATACCAATCATCAGTGCAACTTTGGGCTTTCATAAGTCTTCCTCTTTCATATAGATCAGGTGAAGGGGATCTATTCATATTTAAAGGAAGAGGTTTTCTTAGAGTCAGAACCTGTACGGGGTTTTGGTATTCATTCATGAGAGAATGAGATGAGGATTCAACTTCAGGGGGGAAATGAGAAGGAAACATTTTCTTTACATTAGTTTATTTAGGAATATATACACTAGAACTGATGGAGGTGATTTTCTATGGAAAAAAATGGGAAGCTGGAATTGGTTTGTTCTGGGTTTTTTCATTAACCTTTATAATGATTTTTCCCATTTATGTGAAGGCTTTTCCAAGGCCTTCCATTAACTCTTCATGATTCTCTTTTGATGAACCTTTTTCTTCTTGGACCAAATTTCTTGTGATCTCAACATCATTTTTGACTTCAGAGATCTTTTGTTGGATTTGGTTTACACCGGATACAATTTCATTTGTGTTGATTTTTAGATTGTCTATATGTGTTTTGTGGGCATAGTCATTTGTTACAAAATTATGGGCTGTCATACATTGCAAAGTTGTGTTGGTCTAATTCAATTGTTCAGATGCACTCTGAATCTTTATTTCGATGTTTGGCATCTTGGGATGTTCTTTGGAAATCACTAACGGAATGGATTAGGATTGTTTTTCTCTGTATTCTAAGACAATCCCTTTGAAATGGGGGAATATGGATGGATATTCTAATGTTTGGCCATCAAGGTCTTCCCATTTATGCCTAAGACTGGAGGACTCAAATTCCACCATTTGAACAACTTCCTTTTTTGTTTGTGCCATCCATTCATAAAAATCCAACCAATAGTTGTTATCTTTCATATAAGTTTACCATGATGTAGACATTTCCAACTTTTTCTCACAAGAAGTGGACTGATTAAATTCAATAGTTTGCAGATGAGAAAATAGATCCCAATTTAACATTTTATTTTCCCAATATTAATTTATTTTCCATTTTTGGAACCCTTTCATGATAGTAAAAACCTTTGTATCTCTAGAATAGATGGATTTTGTATTCCATTTGGCAAAGGATTATCAAATCAAAAGGGAGGAATAACAATATGTTCTTGTTCTATGTATCCTAGGCCATATCAGGGAGTTCCAGGAGGTCTGCAATAACTGAATATTTGTTTTAGCCTAGGGTCTTATGTCTCTAGCTCTAGTATTGTATGCATCATAAGAATATGACTTTCATGAGGAAAGTCAATATCAGCAGTATCTATTCATTTAGGATGTGGACATGTTTCTTTTTTTGTTGATGTTGGTGGTATATGATTTCAAGTGTTATGATTTTCATGTCGTGGTCCACATGCTTCAAGTTGGGTAGAGACTAGTATCGAACAGAGAGGGCATTTCATAGGTAATGGTGAAGGAGGAAGAGTATAGATTGGTTCATGTGTACAAGATGTGGGTTCAAACAAGGATTGTATTGAGGAAGAAGGAAATTTTTTGATAGGGTCACCACGCTGGGCTGAGAATCTCCGAGAGGAGAAAGAATTGAGAGGGACAAGTTGGGAGAAATTGTTGCATTTTACTGAAAATAAAACAGGACCAAGAGAGGAAGATAAGAAATGGAGAGATGAATGCAAAAAAATTGAAGGAGAGGAGTGAGATGGAGGATGTGGAAAATAGATGACAGTGCTTGAAGCATATTCTTGGATGTGTGTAGAAGTGATAGCTTTTTGTTTAGGTAATTTAGGTGAATCCATCACCCATTGTTCAGGAAAGGACATGGATCCCCACTTAATTGTTTGATGTTCCATTTTTTTGTTTAGAGGATCAGTAAATACCAAAGTACTAGTTTGGGAATCAAGACTTGAATTATGAAGAATAGTTGGATGTAACGTGTTGGTATGTTTGAAACATCCTCTACTATGTATGGCTATACTTGTTCTTCCTTTTCTCATGTCAAAACATGTAGTTTCGATTTGTATTTTTAGGATATCAGCAAGGTGCTCATCATAAGAACAGACAGAGAAATTTGGTAGGCAATAAAACCAAATAGGGTCATTTGATAGAGGGGTTACAATACCACCTATATGGGAATCAGTTGGTTTCTCAAAATCACTAAATTCAGAGGAAGAGGAGAGAGAATATGAATCATCTTCTGAAAATTCAGAAGGATCTAGAAAAATGACATTTCCAACAACTTCTTCATTAGGAGAACAATAAAATAAATCCCACTGCTTGGGATCGAGCTCCTCGACAAAGAGTGCAGACAACTTTGACTCTTTTTTCTTTCTAGGTAAATGATGTGCCCAATGTCCTTTCTGCTTACAGTTGAAGCAAGTTGAATCCTTGATAGGATTTTGTCTTTTCTTAAGATACACAATTTTCTTATAAGACTTGCATATATTCTTCTTTTTCCTGGGCCAAGGATGATTAAGATTGAATCTAGATCTGCAAGAATGAAGTTTCTTTCCTTTGGATTTGCAGGAGCAATGTGTATTTTCAGACCGATGTTCTCGATTATGAGCACCACATCCCCATTATAGCCTCTGGCCTACATATTTACATAAAGAAGAGATAAACATATTATGAAATCTCTTAAAATATTTTGTTACCTTTTTTGCCAGACAATGTTCTTGAATTGCAATTTTGATATGATGATCTGCCATTGCTAAAGACATCCCTTCCAGAATAATATTATTATCTTTGAAATATTTTTCTACAACATCTAGTAAGGAACCGGGAAAACTTCTGATATAGTACTTAATGTATGCAGGATTTGCAAATTTTCTTAATTCAATTCTTAATTTTTACATATAACAGAAATACTTCTCATGGTGACTTAGATCACATAATCTTCAGGACATGAATAATGAAGTAGCATGCTCCACATATGTTGCAACTTCTATACCATAAAATTTTGTGGTCGAGGCTTGCAATATTACTTCTTCTGCTTTAGGGTCCTTTAACATATCATCTTCGGCTTGCTGGGAAAGCCATCTCCACCAAGTTGTAGTGTGGCCAATAAACCCATTGATTATTTGAGTGGCCATATATCTTGGTTTCAAGATAACATCTTCTTCCTTTTCGAAAGTGGTCCAGTTTATCAATAACTGGATTTCATCTTTTGTTTCATCCCTTGATTGACAACTAAAATTGATCACTAGGTGATCATGCATTGAAGAGATTATCTTGTTCATCCTATGAATGTTTAAAGAATATAGATTATTTGTCTTGGATGATGATGGCATGGGGATATCTCCTTGTTCATATTTGAGAGTCATCATCTGGAGATATTTTTCTTTTTTCTTTAATGGGTGAGGCTATGTTCTTATAACAGAAAATTCTTCTACAACAATTTGCAAAGTTTTATCAAATTCTCCAAAATCCCTTTCTGGTCTCAAATCTCCCGCTTGAAACATTCCAAAGGATTTGTTTCTTTTATGCTTCTTATCATCTTCTTTATCTCTGAAGATATCAGGCTGTACAATGTTGTGATTTCTAGCAGGCTTCTGAGAGCTCTTATTAACCTCATTTATTTTATGCAATAAGGTGTCTAGGGGTTCAAGGTGGCCTTCTACTTTGGCCATAGAGTTTTTCAACTCTGAGGTGTTTGTCAGGACATGTGTGAGGATTTCTATCTTTTCAAAAATATCACTACTACATATGGGCGGATTATTCCACGAAATTTTTCCACGTTTCCATTATTTTCATTTTTTTTTAAATTGGGAGGGATTTTTGTCGCTATTGCCACGAAATTTCATCGCTATAGCGACGATTATTGCATACCTCAAAAAAATATGCTAACACGTGTGGCTTGCAACAGATAGTTGTCTTTTTGTGGGTCAACTCAGGCATTTTCGTCGTTATGTAGACGATAGTCGATCTATATATACATGACTTTAAGAGACTTTGCAACACATTTGCTATAGTTGTGACACTGTTTGTGGATTTTGTTTGAGCTGTTTATTTTTTCTGTCATCCACCGGTGAACAAATCCAATTCTCGATCTACATAGCTCGTATTTTGAACTTGCAAGGTTATTATGTTTATTTATTTATGTACTCATTTAACTTGTAAATTTTTGTTCAAATGAAATTTCATGTAGATTGTTTTTTCCTTGATAATATATTATATGTGCAGTACCATATTTCAAAATATTTATGTCATTGTTTTTTGGATCTAGTTAGTATATCCTATGGAAATTCATGTGAAATGTCGAGAAAAATATTTTCTGAAAAAGTATTTTAAGAAGAGGGAAAATTACTCCATCAATAAGTCAATTCAAACATTAAAAATGGATGTCATTATCAATCTAGATTAATTTCAGCCTACCATTCCTTATGTAAATTTAATCCTTGTTAAAAAACCACCAACTCATAATAACTTTACCGATTGGACTAATGTTTGAAATAGAAAGTGGAAAAAAAATCCTCTTAGGTCTAATCCTATCCCTTAGCGACCTTGTTAGCTCTCTAACTTTTGTGTTTCTACGATGTTGTGCCTATATATATTAATGTCATATTTTTATTCTAATATTAGGTTAGGTTAGTCATATAACATTGTATTCTTATGTGATGTTGTTTCTCTCAATTTTTATAATCACACAAAATTCTAGATGTAGTGATTTACTCTAGTTTGTAGTTGATGTAACTTTTTTATACACTATTAATAAGGAGTATCTAAAATATAAAAATTTCATGATGAAATCTATGATAACATGATGAAATCTACTAGTTAGACAATGAAAAATGAGAACATGCCAAAGTGTCTTAGAAAATAAAATCGTGACCACTATAAGTAGCATAAAATTGTGACCATTGTATGTAGCTGCAAATCAACACGTCATAATTTAAACCAACCAAACCCAATTGTGGATGACAAGTGGATGGCATTCGTTTTTTAGTGGTGAATTTCAAAGATTGACATTTTCTCTATAAATCAACTTAGAGGCTAGTGTATGGTGTCGAGTGATTCAAGTTTGAGAAATTTTGACCACTTTCGTTAAATGGTGTGTAATTATTTTTCATGGTGATTCAGTACACACTACTCTAAAGTACAAATTGAAGCATATTGATCTTAATAGTTAATCGATAATAAATAAAAAAATATGTTAAAATGTCTTAGAAAAAATAATTGTGAGGATTGTAGGCCACTGTAAATAAACATATCATAATTAAAGGAGTAGCTAAAATATCATGAAGGAGTAGCTAAAATATAAAAATTTGACAACTTACTGTTTGGTATGTTGTAGGTAAGACAATTACTTGTTAGTACAAGGATTTTTCACTATGAACGAAAATGACAGGAAGCTTGCTCGGTTAAGAGCAACATTAGAGGTGAGGGGGGGCGAAAAATGTTAATTCCCTTGTTATGATTGCAGGGGCTTGCAAAGAAAACGACTTTTAATAACAAAAGATGAAAAACATTGTAGGGAGAAGGGGCACACCGAAGGGAGTTATGAATATCATCCCTTGGTAAGAGGATTCAATATTTAATGTATTCTCTGTAATAGTCATCATGTCATGAATTTTAGTAATATTTCTTATCGAGATTTTTATATTTTCTATACACACTAACTTTTCTACGTTGTTTTTAAATATATAGATGATGCCCCCAAAATGTCGACCTCCAGAGATTTATTTCCCAAGTACTAGCATAAATACTCCTTTATAGGGTAATTAGTATGTAATAATATATTTCCTTATTGGTAAGCATTTTTTGGAAACAAATAATAATTATTTGTTTTTTGTTACAGTATGTTCTACCTTTATCTCTCCCATACGACTTTGACAACAACGTAAAACAAATTATTTATGTACTTGGAAAATACATGAGGTAAGTAATGTTTTATAAGGAAAATGTACTTCTTATGTGATTTGTAGCAGAACTTATTGACAGATTATGTTTCATCTTCAAATTTATGTATTCTTTGATATTATTTTATTGCATCAACATTTGTAGGTGGCTATCATCAAAAGAAATCCATAAAGAAGATATAAGGTATTGGAAGAGAGAAATTCCCTGACTAATGTTTCAAATGCAACAGTATCTACCTCCATCATTTTTCAATGCACATGAACACTACCTCATACACCAAGTTGAGGAGATTGAATTATGTGGAGCAGTACACACAAGGTCGATGTGGATGGTGGAGAGGCAGTTGAAGTCATTGAAGGATTTTTTTTGACAAAGAGCACGTCTAGAGGGTTCTATGGTTGAGAGATATATGGTATATCAATGCATGGTGTATATTAGTCAATATCTACCTAAATTAGCAGAAAATATGAACGTGCCTCACATTTGGCATCTCGACTCCATCAACAAATTTGAAGGGGAGGTCCTATTGGGGAAAGGTAAAATGAGGACTGTGAAAGGTAATTATTAGATTTTGACGTAGATTTAATATATTACACATTTATCTTTCCAATTTTATTTTATCATACTGATTTTTTACATTTTTTATTCCTGCATATTGAACTATATTAAACTATTCCTTTATTAACAATAGCCAATTAATGATATTAAATTGTTATTTTATCATATAATTGCTCGAGAGTGGAATGATTTACATTTATACATTGCAAACAACCTTGATTGGATGGAGCATTGGATAGAATATACTAAAGAATACTTCGGTAGGTTATCATGGGAAGGGGTGAGTAAGATGATTAAAACAAAGTATCGTCATCGAGATCAATTTCCTGATATTACGTCAACTAGGGAAGTTGATTTAGCCTTTGGTTTAAAAGATAAACAGGGAAGTAAATTGTTTACCCACATTTTCCTAGTTATTTCCCAATTTTTCAATGTATTTGGTTTGTTTAATTTTTGAAATATATATTTACTAAGTCCTATATGAGGTTTATTAATTGGCA
>JASDQU010171430.1:0-21085 GCA_032191745.1 Picea mariana
TTATCTCCCAAGTTTCGGCCCTTATGGGTATGAAACTTTCTTTTAGGTAGTTCTCTGATATTTCTTCTCTGCAATGCCATAGGTCTGATCAAAATTGGATGTTCCAAGTGGAATTTACGGTAACTTCCTCACAACTTTCCGATTTTTGGCCTTTCCAAGAGATCTCACTTGCATAGAATTCCCCGCACAAAATAATTGATATCAAATTCTGAAACTCACACCCAAAATACTACAGACTATCCACGATCCAATGCAACTAGTCCCATTCAATTTGGATACTTTAGCAAGAATTTATGCTTGTTTTACCTAGAACACCTTCTTGAGGCTAGTCAATAGGACTAGTCAGATACCCTATCTTACACAAGATGTATATACAAATTTAAGATGACCTAGAAGCTGAAATTTTTACCATAGGTACCTCACTAATTTATGTAAATTCCCTCTGGAGGATAGGGTCTGAAACATTACAGAAAATATTTTATATCGAAAATTCCACAATGACTCATTTCAGGATGATTCCAGAACCCTATCTTGTACAGGCTGTATCTCGGAAATTATAAGGCCGCAGGAGTTTAATTTTGAACCCAACGTACCTTGATCCGTATACTAAATACCCTCCAAGCGGTTCCTTCTGAAACATTGTATAAAAATAGTTATAGCAAAAATGCCACGGTGTCTCAGATGTAGCAGCGAAACCCCAAGACCTTGAGCTCTGATACCATATGTTAAGAACCAAACATCAATATAGCATAGAAAAACCTCAGGAAAAGTACTCAACGCCTTGAAAAAGATATAATTTTCAGATAATAAGCCTCTTCGAGGGGGAAACCTCCTTTTATCCCACTTAAATGTTCAAGTCCAAGATGATTCAAAATGAAAATGTCTCCTTGGTATATATAGGAGACTAGGAGGTATAATTACAAATAATGTCTTAAAGCCGACATAATTAAAATAACATTACTAATCTAAATTAAAAATAATGGCCTAAAGCCGACATAAACAAAATAGCATTACTAATCTAATATGCCCCAATTAAGGGGTAATGAGCCAATATTAGGGCTTAACACCATGCCCATTGGCTTGGAAGGAATCATCTTAATAAACCCAGCATATCCATTCTTCACGCTGAAGCCAACATTGTCACTGGGTGATGCTTCTAGCGGAGCTTCATGATACATCTCTACAGACTCAACTTCAGTTGTCAACCCAGTGGGACCGAAGGTTACAACCATACCAGGCTTAATAACACCAGTTTCAACACGCCGCACAGCCACAGTTCCAATACCACCAATCTTGTACACATCCTATAGTGACAATCGAAGGGGCTTGTCAGATGGTTTCTTGGGCTCAGACACCTGGTCAAGGGATTCCAATAGATTTGGGCCCTTGTACCAATCCAGGTTGGTGGGTCGCTCAATCATGTTGTCTCCTTCAAAACCAGAAAAAGGGATTTCAAGATCTCCTCACCTGTAAGATGCTTCTCCCCCACATTAACATTGGCTCGAAAGGAAGAAATATTACTTTTTGTTAGCTGAGACGAAAGATCCTTGGCAACTACGACAGGATCAAGAGGCATTGGATCTGACTCATATGCAGGCACAAAGTTTCCATTTTGGTAGTCAGCTAAAAAGTGATAGGCAGTTTGACCAGGTGTGAGTTTAGCTATAGAAGGAATAACTCCGAACTGTCAACAACAAGCATGAAGATGGCAATTTTGAAAAGGCAATGGTGCTTTAGAATCTTTACTTTTAAGAAAAAATTGTTTCTACTCCATCAGGATCTAAAACGACACCTGCCCCATTTGACACCAAAACTTTCTGTAGAGCTGGGGAACTCTGAACTGTCTTTTTTGATGCAAATAACAAAACTATGGATTCTCCATGTGCAGGAAGCCAAGCAGGCAGGGGAAGGGAACTGCGTGCAGATATTGCTGGTGCAGCTTATTCAACAATAACTGAAAACAATCGTAGGACAAGCTTATTTTTCTGTCTAATCCTACATCTAACTGCTGCAAATACATGTTTCAGGTATATACAAATTTCCAGGAAAATAGTTCCAGAAACAAATTACCTGACCCATCTTTATGTATACAAAAAAGAACAGGGAAGGAGAAAAAAAAATACCATAAGAGGACTGCAACCGGCTCGTGTTTGCTGCTGCAAACCATGATGCCAAACTCTGTAATATATGACATCAGTGAAGACCGTGAGTCCATCCATATAGCAATTGGATCTTGAAACTCATGCAAGGCTGGTTGCTCAACATCTGACAGAAAAACATGCATCATAACCTGTTGATCTAATTCTTTCTGCTCTCCTTCACGTCTGCTGCAAATTTCCAGTCTCTGCAAATCTTGAAACTGTAGGCTGCCCTCATGATCCTCTGCATATCTGAAACTGTCACTTGTTGTCTTGTCAATTTGCTCTAAGATAGTGAATGTATTTGGTATATTGTTTAAAACATCTATACTATGTCCATCATCCTGTAGATCATCAATATCTTGGTCATGATGAGAACCATCTCCTGCTGTAGCATATTTCTCATAACTATCTGATTTCTTATTCAACAAATTGAAATCATGACAGCATTCAGGGTAGAGAAGGTGAGCTGAATATATCTCTTTACAAAATAGATGAAAGGCAACATGAAAATCAGCCAAAGAGCCGACACTTTCATTTGGAAGAGACTGGCACCAGTCAAGAGCAATTCCCTCTAAAGAAAATTTGAACAGCTTAATTTGAACATCTTCATGTACAATTTCAAGTCAGTCAATGAAGTCATGGAAATCCAGCAAATGTTCATTTGGTACTTCCCACTTCTCTCCACGAAATCTGGGGATACTATGTTCCCATCCATCTCTAGTAGGTACTGGATGAGGGTAACCATAAATACTTGAGAAATTGTAGAACTCATACCTTTTTGCTAAGATTTGATTCATTTATATACTAGTGGAGTCGCCAACAGATCCATCTTTCATGGAGTCACCACCGAATTCGTCCTTCATGGAGTCGCCAGATAGATGGTTACAACCGAAATAATGTCCAGGCTTTGTCTATCATCAAAGCTGGATCTTGTCGTCTTCCAAGGAAGCTGAGCTTCAATCTTCTCTCCCCGGCAACGACGCCAATTTGTTATCACTCCAGGAAACTCTCCTAGGATGTAAGTCGGAGATGCCTGGTAACAAACTCTTTTTGGGAAATATTTTCTTAATAATGATGGGTTTTTGTGGATCAATATGAATATCTAAGAACTGAACTATGTATCCAAGACTGTCTAGAAATATAAAATCTCACAAGGCCTTCTAATAATGCAGTCATACAAGGTTTGATTAAATGGGGAAGAAAACAACTATTGAACCAGATTATACTTCATACAAACAAGCACAATGGGTTTAATAACTAAAGAAATATCTTATGATTATCAACTTAATCAATCAACATATGAGATGATAGTCATATACAGATTGAATGAGCCTCAACAAAGAACATTCACTCACAAGATATTAGAGACAGGAAAGAGAAATCTGACAACACAACTGAGGGAAGCTTGAAATCTTTCACATAATAAGAATAAGTCTTTTGGTACAGTCACAGCCTATAGAAAACCAAAATCGAACCCCTAGTTCATATTCTATTCTAATATTTATAGCATTACAAAATAGTTGTTTGATCCTAAAAACATGGATCAAATCAACTAAAAATAGCAAGTCAAAATCTGTTGCAAAATAAGTGGGATGTTTCCTCAAATTGAGTTCAATCCCAGATCTCTCTCTCTGTTGATTGTTGGTGTAGTGTAGAACAACCTCCCAAGGCTACATGATGACATTCAAATAGAGAGTAAGTCGAATTTGTTTATGTAGCCAAGTTCCCTGCTTTTCTGTCTTAATTAAAGCTGTCCATAGGCCTTTAAAATAACTCTTTTCTCCATGATTTGTCAAAAATAGCTGCTGGAATAGACTTGATAATTCATTAGATATCCATTGGAAAAGATCCCGAATCTTTTCATATCAAAAATCCCTGACCTGTGTAAAAACTCATTCAATTCTGGACACACAGACTTTCGGTGGTTACTGGGAAAGTTTCTGGGTGATTTATCCACCGAAAGCGCCTCTTTTGGTGGTTAATGAGCACATTGGAGGCTCGCCTAAACCACCGAAAGTCAGAATTTCCAGAAAAATGCATTTGGGAAAAATCAATTTTCTCAGCCGTGGAATGTCCGTTTTGCACGTTCAAATAGTCGATTTTTAACTACAGATCATAAGATTTCCAATGGTGCAATAATATTTGGATTTGGAGCTAGGGAAGCGAGAAAAAATTTCACTACAAGATTAGGCATCTTTCCTTCAAAAATGCCGATGCGTTTTTGAGTGCTAACACAAGGTGTATGTATCGACTGGCTCATAAACTAGATAAGTGCCCTCACTACATAGAAAATATATGGTCTGGTGTTAACCATATACATCAATGATCCAATCAACTATCTATACAGGGTCAAATTAATCTTGTCGGAATCAAAATATGACACACTTAGTTTCTTCATATTTTTCACCACTGGTGTAGCCATGGTCTTACAGTTCAACATCCCAAACCTCTTCAATATCTCAACTGTGTACTTCCCCTGACTCAGGAAGATCTCATCAGTTCTCCACCACACCTCTAGTCCAAAGAAGTAGTGCATCATACCAAGCTCCTTCATCTTAAAATCAGAGGCCAACACATACTTTCATTCAACAATAAGGCTCTTTGTATTGGTGAGGAATAAATCATCAATGTAGAGGACCCAAATTAGGGACTCACCATTAAAAATATTGTTGTACAAGTTGGGATCAACAACACTTTTGCTAAATCCAAAACTCATCAGGTTTCCATCAATCCTCACATACCAAGCTCAAGGTTCCTGCTTGAGCCCATATAGAGCCTTCTTCAACCTGCACACATGAGACTCCTTCTCATGTATCATGAAACCATCTAGCTACTCAATGTATACTTCTTCCTCAATCTCTCCACTAAGAGAGGTTTTCTTCATATCCATCTGATGTAGTCTTCAACCCATGGATCATGCAAGAGAAATAATCATCTGGATAGAAGTGTATCGAGAAACAAGAGTAAATCTATCCTCATAATATAATCCCTTCACCTGAGAGAATCCTCTAGTCACAAATCTCACATTGTGCTTCTCGATGCTCCCTTCAATTGTGTGTTTGATCTTATAGATCCAATTGGAAGTCACTATAGACTTCCTCTCAGGTCTCAAAACAATATCTCACACATCATTCTTCATGATGGACTGATACTCCTCCATCATGGCATCTCTCCATACTAGCTGACTATATGCCTCCTCATAACAAGAAGGCTCAGAATCAATGATGTGGCTCATAGTTATAGAATAGCATGAATATCTCTGAGGTCTCTTTCTCTCTCGGAATGTACCATGAGGAGATACATGTCCTTCTATATTCTATAGAGTCTAATGAGCCCATGCAGGTCTCTTCTGACCTACTGCAATATCTCTGGGAAAATCAAATCGAGATATAGGATCAACAGGATCAATTGGATCAATATTCTCAATTGTCTCCCTATGAACTGTTGGAGGATGAGGGCAAGAAGGCACCATCTCTTCCTGTCTCTCACTATCAATCTCCATGGGACATCCTCTAGATATCCTAAAGGAGACCTCCTCCTCAAATGTAACATCTCTGCTCACCTCAATTTGCCTCTAACCAGGGATCTAGATCTGGTATGCCTTCAAAGACTTAATGTACCCCACAAATGTACCCTTTCTTCCTGAAGGGTCTATCTCGGTCCTTTTCTCCTTGAGTACATGAATGTATACTTGACACCAAAATATACTGAAGTGTCCAACCTCGGGCTTCACTCATGAACTGTGTCCATACTAGAAATCTCTTGGCTCCATCATGGAACACATGTCTAAGACATATCAAGGTTCCCTCGTGGAAGTAATTTATAAGAAATATTGAGCTCCCTCATGAAACCAATGTCTAACACATATTGTAGTTCCCTCATGGAAGAAATGTCTCACAAGACATATTGAGTTTTCCTCGTGAAACCAATGTCTTGGTTCCTTCATTTGACCATCTGAGGAACATCATGATGAAAGTCCGCATTCCCTCCTACTAGTCCATATAGGATCCTCCAGGGAGAATGTCTCATGATGTAATCATATCATAATTCCCTCTTAACGAGGGAGTACATTCACATTAACAGAGTGGTTCACCAATTAGCCAACTGGCCAATGGTAAACATTTGTCATATTCCCTAAATGTCAGCAATCTTCTCATCTGTGTGCTGAATCCTAGCTACTTTATCTGCACCATGTCTTAGATGAAATCTTGCGATAATCCTCTGAAGTCTCACTGCTTCCATGAATCGTGTCACTGGATCTGATATATGTTGCCTCTGTAGTACTGAGTTCTATATAAGTATGCTTTCATGAATCCTGACTGATCTCAAGATGAAGCAACACCCTCTGGTGCCATTTCTATCAACTGCACTCTCTTCTTGGTCATAACTATATATCTCTACATCCTCTCTGAGAAATCTACCATAAGAACTCATTACAAATGGTTTCTCACCCTGGAACACAATATAACAGTCTAAGTCAACCAATCCTCATAGGTCCATGATTGTCCACTAACTTTAGTATTTAGTAACATGTTTCCATTTGCATTATGAGAACCCAACCACTCATAATGATTGCACAAAAATCACACAACATAACTTAGGTATCTTCCATTCTGACACACTGTTTATATTAGCGACTACACTTTCCCAAGTATCACACTGTCTATTCTCACATTTTTGGATACAGACAAACCACCGCCAACACTACTTGTATAAATAATAAACACGACGTAAATTGTTTCCAAGGAAGCTAGGCATCGGTGTGGCATATTGGACCTGTTCTAGATCATTTTTCACCTAGATAGCCTAATGACTGAGAAACGAGTAAATTTTGGTGTCCAAATGCTCAATTTAGAAGTTCACATCATCCATTTCTCTACAGATGTCAAAGATAAATTGTCATTTCTCCTTAGTTAGAATACCCATTCATGGTTCACAGACTCAACAACATTCTACATGCTCAACACGTTATGGTGGAGACAAAGTTTATTCCCGCTCTAGAAGGGCAGACCCTCTTGGACCTTCAAAATCAATAAAATTTCTCATTGTTGGTAGTGAGGGAAAAACTACAGACCCATTCCATTCAATACAACATCCCAACTCCATCATCTCCTCTTCATTCAGAGAATTTTCCACTGGAAACTTTAGAGGATGCCAAGCTTCATTATCCTTTGGTTCCCTATTGATATCATGATGCTCTTTCACATGTTGATGAACATGTCCTCTGTGTTGAGTGTTGTGAGCATGACAAGATATCTCTCTTTCCCCGACTCATGACATCATACCCAGGAGAAATAGAACCATGCAAGGAGTGAAATTCAAGTGGTGATCAACCAACCACCAACTTCTCTCAACCGAGATGAACCTCTATATCCCATAACACTCATAAATTGAGTCATATCCCCCATATAAACTCTCACATCCATATTTCCTGCCCATAAATATGAAATGGTAACCATGATCGTTGCAGTGGTCTCCATACTCCTCCTTCGTAGGTCCACGAAGGCACTATGAAGCAATGACATATGGAATACAAAAACAAGAATGACCCTTCACCACATGTCTATTACAACCATGCAGTAGAAAATTTACACTACCTACAATAATCCAGTATCATTTTCCTGGTCCCTCCCATGAAAGAGTCAAGCCCAATCTCACTCTAATACCATGTTGATTTTTCACATGAGAATGAATATGTAAGATTGATTATTCAAATGATGAGTGTTCCATATATAGAGAGAACATATGGTGACCATCCATGAAAGGATGTGTCCCTTGGATAATAAATAACTACTTATTTATTATATATATTTATACTTTGTATTATAAATATCATTCCATATATATATATGGAAGAATTTCTTCCCAATGTTGTCCAAACATCAACAATATTTGGACCTGCAAAAAAAAAGTGAGATCGGTGTGGAGATTAAAATCACACAAAATATGAATTTGAATGCATCTTGAGAACTTCTAATTACCATAAGATTCATTTGAATAGATACTGGGTGGGGATTCATTTTCAGAGGATGACAAGATGATGGAAGACATGTTGAGTAGCTTGGTGAAATATTGAGAAAGAAAGGGTAAAATTGTGCTCATCAAGAAAAATAGGAGGTTCAGAAGTTAACTCGTTCGATGCAAATTGAAGGAGTTGATAACAAGTTGTCCAATATGTATTGGACAAGTTAGTGTCAAATATTTTGATGCGATATCGGTAGAGTCAATGATATATTCTCTAATGCATAAACTATGAATCAGTAGAGTTCAAGAAAACTCCTTCGATCATATTGGAGGAGTTAGTACCAAGTGGTATGAAGTGAAGAGGTCCTATTGAAAAGGTTGTTAGGAACTCCTTCGACCATATTGGAGGATTTAGCACAAACTCCTTCGACATGATCTGAGGAGTTACCATGAAGTGTCCCGATGGAACTTAGGAAAATAGTGAAGGTTGCGGTCTAAATTTAGGAGATAGACAAAAAAGGATGGTTTCGTCATGTGCTCTTTACTTGAAAGGATGACTTGGATTAGGGCCTTCACAGGCTTCAAGAAGCCATTAGGGTCGATCAGTCTGGATACTCGAATGATATTGGTGCTGGCTAGGTTTGAACAGGTCGTGAAACACTAAATAGTGTGGATGCATGGGTTTAACAGTAGACGCATGGCGTAGATTACAGAGAGGGTAGAGGATAGATATGAAAACGAGAGGGTAGTGAAGAAAGAAAGATAACAAAAAAAACAAGAAAAAAGAAACCTAACCCTAGCAAAGGAAAATGGGATGGGGCTTACCTGTCAATGCGTCGCCATGTGGAAGGTCGTAATAGGCCATGAATGTGAAATAGAAGACTCAACACGTTCTTCATCTCGAGAGAGAAATTTTGGTTCTTGGTGAAATGGTGAGAAATATGGGTTAGACAATGAATATATAGGAATCATAATTAAATGTAGATGTTTTATTAACATTTATGATCAAAGGACTTGGGATTAAATCCTTCGATGTACATTGGATGACTTTGTGGGAATTACTTTGATGCTCATCAGAGAACTTACCTCAAATTATTTAGAATGTATCGACAAAATTGGAGGAAACTCCTCCAATGGACATCGGAGGAGTTGAAGTCAACTCCTCCAATTCCATCATATTAGTTGAGAATAACTTGTGCAAGAAGTGAGGTTTATCAGAGAGAGTAAGGGGAAATCCTCCCATGTACATCAGAGGAGTTAAAGGGAACTCCTATGATGTACATCGAAGGAGTTAGAGAGAAATCCTCCCATGTACATAAGAGGGTTTAAAGGGAAATCCTCTAACGTACATTGGAGGAGTTAAAGCAAACTTTGTTGATTTCCCTAGACTTGCTTAAAAATTAATTTTTTCAAGTATTTCCTTTTTCCATTGTTTACTTAAAGTAAGTAAGACTTTCCAAAAAAAAATTACATAAATAAGGATCCTAATGGAAGACTCTTTCAAAAACATGTTAAAAATAAGGGCCTCCATTTTCTCGAAGGGACATTGTGATTGAATTATGGAAAATGGAGGGTTGTGCTTCCTGGCATAACATAACCCTTATATGTCATGAACCCCATGCCCAAAAGTCTTACCCCACTCAACCACATACTCATGCATGGCTTATATGGGTTTTCCTTTGGAAACACCTTTGACTTGGGGATTGACTGACCCAATAGGATGCCTTGACACCCCTCCGACACCTAAATTTGAAAAATTGTAAACGGTCTTTTTGCATTTGTTTAGTTTGAAAAGGGGGCTTTGATGCACATGTTTGGGTGGTTCTATTATTATATGTGGCTTACTTGGCATGATTCTTGTGACTTATGGACCCTTGGAGGGACTACATGTTTGTCTTTGCAGCACCTTTCCCAGCAGACAGGTATTCATGAGGATATGACTTGTTCATACCTTAATGGGGGTCCTGGAGCCCAAGGATGGATGCAGAGACCCAATGTCTTGGGAAATATTGTGATCATCACTTACATGGTCAAGAAGGAGGTATTTTCCTTTGGAGGAAATCTAGCATGGCTAGAAGACCATCTCCCACCTTCTCCCACTTGGACGTTGACCTTTGGAGGCTTGGATTTCACCCTTATAGCCCATGACATTACTAGGGATTTATGGAGATGGAGTTTGATGAGGGAGCATTGTGATGTGACATTTGGCACGTGTTGAGATGATGGGTGGAATTTGGAGGCCTAGCACCATGCTTCTCTAGCCCAACGTTTCACTCTCCAAACCTGCATGTCACCTTCTAGGAGCCTAATCTCACCCTCGAAGGAATGACATC
Organism: Picea mariana; assembly: GCA_032191745.1. Taxonomy (NCBI): domain Eukaryota; kingdom Viridiplantae; phylum Streptophyta; class Pinopsida; order Pinales; family Pinaceae; genus Picea; species Picea mariana. The sequence goes on from JASDQU010171430.1 coordinate 10,439, forward strand.
ACCCTTTTTAGGGTTATTCTATGTAAAATTTGGATTTTGTAATTATAAAGGAAAATTTTTAAGGTCAACGTTTATTTAATTATAGACAAATTGTTATTTTTAGGTCTTGTATAAACAAAGACCTAGACATTTCATTTTCCATGATAACACTCTCACAAGAGAAGATAAAAGTCTAAAATTTTCACCCTAGTGGCTCTTTGGCTGAATTTTACTAATGTGCAGGTCTTGGATTACTTGCTTTGGATGCTTCTTGATGATTTTTGGCGAAACTTTATGCAACTAGGTGTTTTATGCTTGATTATTCTTGGTGAAGTAAGTAAAATTTGCAATTTATTTTTATGCTTTGAGTGGTTATGGTAAATTTTACTTGTTCATGTTGAATATTATGAAATTTCTTGCTAGAAACCCTAGGAGAGGAACATAAGGTGCTTCTTCCTCTCTCTAGTTCTTTCCACTTATTAAATTGTCAAGAGAATATTACCTATATTATTCTCCTAAATTGCTAAAGTTCTAGAACTTTAGGACTCTTATTCTAGAGGCTTGTTTCAAAATATTTTCCAAGTGTCCAAGGAGAAGAGGAATTCTCTAGATCCCAAAAGAACTTGAACTCTAGCCAAAATTCCATCTTTGGGATTCAAAGCTTGGGTACTTGAAGTGCCAACACCTCAAGACTTTATCGCTCCATCCTTAGACCATATTTACATTTATTTATCTAAGTATTTGTTGTTGTTGTAAATGACTACATAAGACCAAAAGGCACTTGTCTACTTGCTCTATCTTGTGAAGTAATTGAACAAACAAATTTTACTTCCTATTCTCCTAAGATTCTACTAACTCTTACTAACCCTAGCCTAACTAAACCTACTAATTGTGTTTTTTTTGTTACAAAAACATTTCCACAGCCATATAAAACCTTGTAATATGTTGCATACACTAATCTAACATTAGCTTATTAGGCTTAGAAATTTCTTTTATAAAGTGTTAATTGATCTATTGGATGAATGTTATATTTTCATTGTACTTCCACACTATTCTGAGTTGTAATTCTTGTGGCTGTTACAAAAGATTAATTTATGTTTTAAATTGATAACTTGTTGCTTTTTTACTTCAGCCACCATATATTTACATTGTTTATTGTATTTTGAGGCTTTACTATCATTTTGGTACTTGGAAACTGCTATATACATGTTGTATTGTTCTTGTTCCGAGAAGGTACAAACATTCTCTTCCTCTACCTCAATTTTACAGACATAGACCTTTGAACTAGGTAACCAGTGAGAGGAGGGATATATGTTGATCAAATGTTTATCTTTCCCATCCCTTTAGGTTATCGAGGATGCCTCCCCTGAATTGGACCTTCAGGAGAATTGTTCTCTCAGTCTTAGAGATTGAGAGAAAGGGGTACCACATATTATTTTGAGTTAGATAGATGTTGTTTATGCCTAGAGGATAGAGCTTTAGATCAAAAATGATTCTTGGATTTAGAGAGGGCTAGCCTATGTGTGTTGTGACCAGCAGGAGCAGAGATACAAATGAGGAGGAGAAGGTAGCTCCACTAGTGGTGAGGTAGGTGGCCCCACTAGCATCCTGGGTATAGAGGGAGAAAGTAGCTCCACAACTGGTGAGGAAGGTGGCTCGACCAATAGTACCAACGCAGAGAGATACAGATTTTAGAGAGAGTTAGCCCTCAGGATATAGTAGGGAGGAGTAGTCTCCCAGGACTATGCATAGCACAGTGGATAGGGATCAGGCAACTTTGAAGGTTGTGTGGATTCAAAGGGAGTCAGGAGACTCAGAGAGAGTCAGAATTTAGAGGGAGTCTGACTTTAGAGGGATTCGGGAGGATCAGAGAGAGTTCAACTTCATATGGAATTAGGTGGATCAAAGGAAGAGATGGTCATCCAGAGGGAGTTACCCCTCAGGTTCATGTGGGAAAGAGACATATTCTAAGACTAATAGATAGGTTTCATGGGCTGATGAGGCCAAGCAGGATATTCAGGAGTAGGGTGCCTTCCAGGATGGGATCATGTCAGATAGCATTATTTTCTTCAGTGACTGAGGATGCAGCTAGTCAGGAGGATTGGAGAGAATGATTTGCTTCAGTGATATAAGGAGAAACTAATAAGGTAGATTGGAGAGAAGATGTAGTAGCAAATTCTAGATGGGAGACAAATATACTTCTAGGTGATGATGGAGGATGAAATGCCTCCCTCTCTAAGAGGGAGTGTTGATGATTTTGTAGCATCAAGAGACATTCCCACTTGTGGAGTATGGTGAGACTACCTTCCTCACTAAGAGGGAGTGTTGATTTTTGTAGCTTTAGGAAGGTATTCTCACATGACCCTAGGTTTTGAGCATGCGGGAATCGTCATGGGAACCACATCACACTTTCATTTTGGTGAAAATCCCCTTGAATTTGAGTGGGGGATTCATGGGCTTGGTGATGGGATTTGTGGGCTTGTGTTAGGGCTTCACACCCACAAGGAAATCCTAATTTGATGTTGACTTGTGGAGGGGATTCTATTGTGAACCCTAAGGATTGTGTATAAAGGAGAGAGGTCATTGTGACATTTCATATCATGTAGGGAGAGTGGGGACATGATGGAGCTAGCATAAGTGACTTTGAACTTGTGCTAGGGGGATTGGTGATCTCAACAAAGGGAAAGTCTGGAAGGTGGAAAATATGTCCAAAGAGAAGAAAAGAAGGTTGCATGTGTGGAGCAAATTTTCTGTACCATATGTGGTTTGCACAAGGAAAGAGTGTGTATATACATGGGTTGCATATGGACGAATTGTGTATAGGGTATACGTGATTTGTAGTGGATGAAACAACGTATCTTCACATATTTCCAATTGGTGAATCATGTATCTGAGTTTATGGGAAGGTACAAATACATACAAGTTGACAAGTGACATCAGCAAGTTGTATAGGCGGTATACAACAGATTCATGTGTGGAGGATATTTCTAGATATTATTGAGGTTTGCTTTTCTAGTTTGTATGGTTATTGGAGAACAAGGTTGTTCTCAGTTTTGGTGACTTTGGAGGACAACGTTGTCCTTATATTTTGGTGATATTGTATTGGATGGGAGGGATGTTTTTTCACTTAGTAATTCTAATGATAACAAGATTATAGAACTGAAATTGTGTCTCATGTGTATTGATGGATTCATCTCTGATCTTTTTGTTTCCACTGCATATATTTTCAGACAATAATTTCAGTGTAAATTTTTTCAATTATAAAAACTAGGGTTTTACTATTAGATCATTAGGAAGCAATTTTAAGATCTAAAATTAGTCACATAGAGTTGCATGTGAAAATTGATAGTATGTTCCATCCAACGATCTAGGTTTTACTCAGATAACACAACTGCATGGTGGTTAAGGTCCTAAGACAAATATCCTTGGAATCGAACCATGTTAGATCCAATGGTTGATACCTCATAGGATACTCCCCAAGAGATCTATGGTCCTTAGATTCCCCAGTCATCAAACTCCTATCCTGGTACTTCTCCTAGACCTCTAACAAACTTTACTCCAACACACTAAAAACTAGATCCAACAATCAAGAATTCACCTAGGTCCCTCTCCGATAGATCAACAATCCTCTTCAAATCACAGATTTCGCCATAAGAGTCCCAATAAAACTTCCCATATGGTCACTCTGATGGTGGAACCATATTTCCAACGGTCTGGATCTACTTTCTACATTGAATCAATGATTGTGATTCATCCTAATTAAAACACTGGTTTTCTTCATAGAAGCAGTCTGGGCCCAGGATTAAACAATTTAGGGTTTCTTCTAAGTATTTCTGAGACTCTACCAGACTCCTAAGAACTTTGGAATTCCCTCTTAAATGAACTAAAGAATTCATACTTCACTTGGGATAAGGATTTACATATCTTGCAAATTTCCCATCTAAAATAGGTGATCTTTCATGGGCTTAAAGCTCCTTAACCCTTCCAAGGACTCTTCAGGTACCAGGTCACTCCTGTCACTTTCCAAATGAATATTTTTTCCATATCCTAAAAATTTCCTCTCAATACTTGTAGGACCATTTGGGTTACATTCCACTCATGAAATTACTTAGTTTCATGAATTATTGGATCAACACTGAAAAAAAAAACATATTCCATTCCCACTGAGCTCAAGGCTTCCACGGGTTTATCAAGTACCTTCCTAACTAAATTTCATGTACATAAGAGAGTCCCTTCTCTACTATATAGTGCCTTGATGACCTCCACTTACCAGTTTTGGTTTCATTCCAGTAAGTACCAAGTTGCATCCCTATATTTCTCTAGTCTGGATTCAGGTCTTCTATGTTCCAGGGTGATCACAAATTTATTGGACAATATTTCTATTTTCCTCAAGAATAGTTTTCCAAACTCCTCTTATATTTCAGATATGTGCCAATGAACACCTATTTTCACTACACCATCTGTTTGTGAGTCTACAACTCACTCGATCTTCCAATCTTTATGTTTCCCATTCACTGCTATGAATTTTTTCTCTCTCATATCCTCTTCTCTATGCATCTCCTCTATCCCTCTTCTATGCCTTCTTGTTCCACCCAATCCTTGGGATTCCCATGGATTCTTTTAGATGCAACCTCCAGCCATGGATTCAAATTCCTGAAGGGATAAATCCATGGTGTCCTTTTTTTTAGGTTTTCAGTTGACCCTTTCCTTCTAAAGAGATCATATATGTCAGCAATATTAATTTATTCAACTATGGATTTCTCTTACTATAACTTGTCACATGGATCCATTAAGGTTTAGTACGCTGACATGTGTGTATTAATTATTTTCATATGTAAGTTGTGTTGTTTGATGAGATTACTAGTTTCTTCATAGACCTAAATCAACAAAAAAAACACTATGTTTTAGAACAGATTGACTAAAAAACAAATCAATTAATGGATTCCTTGGCATATTTTCCTAGCTAGAAACATCTCAAGGGTTAAAACATTATTTTGGCGTCATTGTCGAGGACTCAAATTAAAGAAACAATTTTCCCTGGGATAGACGATAGTGAAGCCTACTCATTTTTGGTAAAAAAAGATATAGGAAGGATAAAATACTTCACTTGGTGACTCCTTATTCCCAATCCTGGCATCAAGAAAGAGAAACACATGGACTCACCTAGATCCTAAGAAAATAATGCTAGTAGTTAATATTGAAAAATTATTTTCAAAGAAAAATTCTAAATGTACACCCATAACTCCTCCTACCATAACCTCCTCTATAACTTCATCTTCCACCCCTCCTAAATTGAAAGGAAAGTATCCTATTGATTCAAAGGATTGCATAATAAAAACTCTTGTAAACCCTTATATTCCTTCAAAACCATCTCAAATTCCATCTCCCAAACAATCTCTTCCAAATTCCCCAAACCCATCCCTGACAATATCTACAATAGACTCCATTAAATTTTTCCTTGAAATTTATATCAAACATTCTCTTAAATAATCTACTGTAGTTTCCCAAATTCATCCCTTTGAATATTCTCCTGTTATTTCCCCAAAATAATCGCTATAGAATTATCCAAAAATTTCCCCAAAGGAATCTCTTGAAGATCTTCTTGTTTGGTCTACAACCCCAAATTTTTCGTTTTTAGATCCAAAAAGGGAAGTTTTAGAGATCTACCAAACTTCCTCTTCAAAAATCCCTTTTGAAGAAGAAGAAGAGTTGATAAAAATGTATCTCAATCCCCTTTCTCCTGAGAATTCTCATCTTATACTTCAACACCTAATTATGGCAGGGAAAATACCACAACAACAAAAAAATCCACCTCCTCCTCCTCCACCACCAAGAGTATTTAATAAATTTGTTGCTAGATATGCTCCTTTAAATAGTCTAATAAATCTCCATGAATTTCCTGATAATTATTTGAAGCTATTGCCTAGATTTAATGGGGTTTTGAGACCACATCTCTAGAACATTTGGAAACATTTTATTATTTCACTAACGATCAAGGTATGGAATATGAAGATGTATATATGAGGATATTTTTTCATACATTTAAGGGTGAGGTGAGAACGGTTTAAGGGTTTTCCCCCTAATTCCGTTAATTCTTGGGATGCTCTGGAAACTACTTTTCTTAGGAAATGGGATGAAAATAAAGATCACTTGTATTTCTTGACTGAGTTTGGGAATCTTAAAAATAAACAAAATGAATGTATCTCAGATTTCATCAAGAGGCTTAATAAACTTTATAATAAAATTGTTGGATTACTGAGAGGGGGGTGAATCAGTAATAGAGCAATTCAATCCTTTTTAACCAAAATATGCAAGTGTTATATCAATGCAGAATTATCATCCAATAGTTGCAGAGTAAATAAGCAACGAACAAATGAGAAATCGTACAGATACACAGTACACCAATGTTTTTATGTGGAAACCCAAAGCAGGAGAAAACAATGGAATGATTTTTCTTATATGTATTTAAGAATTACAATCATTGGAAGCACCAACTTCCTTTATTTTCGAGATGCAACTAGAAGGAGGCTCCAACCCCTTAATTTATTAGACTACAACTTGAGGGAATCTCCAACTCCCCATTTCTCTAGCTACAACCAGAAGGAGGCTACGACCCCCTATGTTCTCTGAATACAACCGGAAGGTGGCTACAACCACTTGTCCTTGCCCCATCCAACTTCCCTGATGTAGAAGTAGAATGATGGAACCACCGTCACACTATCACTGTGATATATACATCTGTAAACCTATACCAATCAACCTGCACCGAAAAACATGTACCAATAACCTGAACCATGCATCAACCCGTACGTCAACTTGTAATCAACCTGTACCATAAACAAGGGCATCAACCATGCACCAACCTGTAATAATCTTGTACCATAAACAAGTGCATCGACCATGCACCAACCTATACCATAAACAAGTGCATCAACCATGCATCAACCTGTACCAAACAACCTGTAATCAACCTGTACCATCAACAAGTGCATCAACCATCCACCAAACTATACCTCAACCTGTACCATCAACGAGTGCATCAACCACGCACCAAATCTGTACCAATCATGCATTAAATACACATAAACTATGAATCATCAATATGTACCAACATCATCAACTATACACCTCATGTATGTGCCAACTCATCAATTACTTGTCTCAACCATGTACCCAACATGTACCTCAACCAAAAGCCCTTATAAATGTCATCATCCAAATCTGATTTGTAATTTTGTAATATACCTGGTGTATAATATCACATACCTACAAAACTTCCTTAACTTTAACAACAAGAGACTATCATTTTGATCAAACTTTACTTTAGTCTCACATGACTAATTTTGGATTAGTCAACAACCCTAACTTGAAATAATCATGACTATGTACCTGTAATGAATAAAGATCTAAAAATGGTACAAAATTTTCTTCAGTGTATTTTATGCAATTCCTCCATATTTCACTACTTGGAACCTCTCAGAAAAGGAGTTATAGCAAAAATGACATACCTTCTTGAATTATGGCTTATTCTAGAGAGTGACCTTGTAGAGCGTGCCCCGCAAAAAATATTTTTTGTATTGAACTAAAAATTGTACAAAAAATACTAAAGAATCTACTCTAACCAATACATTTGGTCTTACTGAATTTGGATCTTTTATGAATAATTTATGATGTTGTTACCCGAAACACCTATTTAGACTAGTTTCAGGACTAGCCACAAACCCTATTTTCCATAGTATGTAACTACAAAAATTCAATAACCCACAAGCTGAAATTTGTATCACAAATACTTGGATATGTTTCCTCAATGGCCTCCCAATTTCATGGTCTGAATCATTCTAGAAAAAACATTATTGCGAAAATGGTGAGATGACCTGTAAACAACGTACCTTAGAAAGCATCATCAAAAGAATTTATCCTCCCTTGAATTTCGGCCTTCTTTACTTCACCTTCCCTTTAAAATTCATCTTATGTATCCTTTGGTTACCTCATTCATCTATAAATATTCAATATTCTCAAGTGTGATTAAAATGAGAGAGCCTTTCCTCTTATTTATAATTTCATGTAGCTTCCTCAAGGGGTTACCTTTTAACCATCTTAACCCACTTTCCTTATTTTAGGGTTAACCCACTTCTAATTACTTGTCAACTTGGTAATTTATCCATTAAATTTGTTATTTAAATAATTTATTTTTTATTCACTTTGACTTATAGTACACTCATCACTTCACTTTAATATTTACCTTCTATATAAAATCTCTTAAAGCACTTTGACTACTTTGACCTTTTGGGGCTTCTAGATGACTCATGAGGGTTCTCCAACTTCACATGGAAATAACTCTCTAACTATGAGGATTTATGTGACGTTCCACATACCACTGGAAATGGAATGACATGCACTATCCATCTATAATATTCTTACCTAAAAATATATCAAAACTCATACCATTATCCATCAAACAAACTTGGGTCCATTACCCAAACCTTTCTCCAACTTCACATGGCCATAACTCTCTAACCGTGAGAAGTTATATGATGTTCCACATACTGTCAGAAATGGCATTCCATGTACTATCCATCTAGAATAGTATTACCTACAAATATATATAAATTCATACCATTATCCATCAAACAAACTTGGGTCCATTACCCAAACCATTGTGCTACCATAATTCACTACCGAACTTTCTTGAAGGGTTGAAATAAATGAAAAATAACCCAATTAATAAAAAATATCCCCCTTTGGAATTGATGACAACAACCTGATGGAATACTGAATTCATGTCACTCATTCTCCCCCTTTAACTTTGCATTTACCTTTGGATCTGGTAAATCTCTCCCCCTTTGTCATCAATGGAAAATGTATCTTTCCATCCAGGGTTGCTCCCCCTAACTAAATTGTCCTTGGGGATACTCCCCCTAACTGAAATCTTCCTGAAACCGATCTTCCAACCTAAACGATCCTCTTTATGGTGCTTCCTCATGTATATCTAAAACATATAAGATAAGAGTTCAAAATCATTCATTTTTGAGTAGAAATTACTCTGAGTCTCTGGCAAAGATACTCAAAGGATTCTCTTGGAATCGGTTTTGTAAATATGTTTGCCACTTGTTCCTTTTTGCCCACATATTCAAATCTGATGTTCTTTTCTGCAACCTGTTCCCATAGAAAGTGATACTTTATTGGAATTTTCTTCATCTTGGAGTACATCACTGGGTTCTTTGAGACACTTATGGCACTTGTATTATCACAATAGATTTGAATGGGATCATCAAACTCAACCTGTATATCTGTCAGAGTTTGTTTCATCCATAGAACATGTGTACAACATTTTGTTGCTGTAATATACTCTGCCTCGGTTGTAGATAAGGATACTGATGATTTTTTCTTGCTTAACCATGATAATAAACACTCACCCGAGTAGAATGTTGCTCCACTAGTGCTTCGTCGATCATCAATGCAACCTTCCCAATTTGCATCTGTGTAGGCAATAAGTGATAGATCCTTTCCTTTTGGATACCATAATCCAAACTCTTATGTTCCTTTCAGATATATGAAAATCCTCTTCGCTGATAATACATGTGATTCCTTTGGTGTTGCTTGAAATAATGCCACATGTCCAACTTCCTGCATTACATCTAGTCTGGATTTTGTCAGATATACTAAGCTACCAATCATTGACCTGTATTGCCTCTGGTTTGTAGACTTTGAATCATCATATTTTCTCAACTTGCAACTGGTTTTCATAGGAGTGGTAACTGGTTTACACTCTTCCATTCTGAACTTATTTAGCATTTCTCTAATATACTTAGTTTGAGAAATAAAAATTCCTTGGTTACTTTAACGTATCTGAAGACTCAAAAAGAATGATAGTTCTCTGAGTAATGACATTTCAAATTTATTCTTCATGTCCTTTGCAAATTTATGGCTTAACCTGTCATTATTACTTCCAAAAACAATATCATCAACATAAATTTCAATTAATAAAATACTACCTTGAGTTACCTTAATGTAGAGGTTGTTTTCTGCACTTCCTTTCCATAGCTCATAGGGAGTTTTGTCATTGTTATTTCTGAGCATTACTATGTTTACTCAAAATCTACAAGATTCTCGTAGGATGGTTCTCTAGTTTGTCTTAGCTACCGCATAGACTCCCCCTATCTATTACTCATATAATTTGTGAGTCTCTAAGCTGGATGGCTCGGAACAATTCTTGCTCTGATGTGTATTCATCATCATCTTCATTGGTAGATTCATCATCTCTATGAGCTCTAACTTGTTTCCTTCTTTCTGTGGATTCATCTCTCACTGCAGTGACTGAATGTACAATCTCTTGAACTTGTTCCTTATTTACTTGTCCTTCTTTTCTTTCAGTTATTTTCCAAATCTTTATGTATCCCTCATCTTTCCTTTTCTCTATAGGATTTTCTTCATCTCGTTTTATTTCTAGTCTTGTGATATCTGGGACCTGGTCTTTGTTCACCCATTCTTTGTGTTTTGAATAGCCACTGTCAACATACTAACTGTTATCACTAAAATCTCATCCTCACAGGACGACAAGAACTCAACATCATCAGCACAGAAAAACAGTCATTCATGGCACAAGGATTAGTTCCATAGCACAGCAAAAGAGCCAAAACTATACAAAATTGGCTAAAAAATTAAAAA
>JASDQU010171431.1:0-21120 GCA_032191745.1 Picea mariana
TTCATGCACTCGGGGTGATGTTTGTGTGATTAATCATGAGTAGCTTACTTAAGTTTTATGTCCTTCAATGATTATTTCCTATAGTGTATCCACACTTAAATGCAATAAAAGAAACAAGCAAACGAAAATGAATTCAAATGACATGAAATAAACTAACACCTTGGGAAGAATTCCAACGTGGGAAATAAAAGGGACTTAAACTACTAGAAAACCAAATTAAAGAAAACTAGCTAAAGAAAAACATAATCAAACAATTAGGCAATGAAATTTAAATTTGAACTATACAAATGAATTGTCCTAAAAAAGATACACCTAAGAATGGAAAGTGAAGTTATAGATCTGGGTCATGAAGTGTAGGAAACAAAACTCAGAAATCAAACATGGAGTGTAGGAACAAAGTACATTGCAAAAACAGAATGCAATGCAAGAACATAGTGAAAATACATAGTGCAAAAACAGAGTGCAATGCAAGAATGTTGAGGGCATTGGTGTAGGAATGCAGAGTGTGTTGGTGCATGGATGTTGAGTGCAGGAACAAAATGCAATTTGAAACAATGCATGGAGTTGGCACATTATAATGAGATGTTTTAAACATAGGTGTACCAATATGAGAATAATTTACTGAATTAAACATGTCACAATAGGAAAACTGATCTACAAAAATCAAATTCCAACTATGTGAGATGAAATCAAAACAAAAACTAGAATTGAAATCTACAAACAGAAATGTAAAATACTAATCTAAAGACAAACATAATCAGTTCATACCAAAGGATGGGGGCCCTCCAAATTTGTCCTGCACTATGGAAGAGATCTACAGTACTAAAGAATGATCTAGGCCATGAACAGGAACATTAGCTCTTTCATTTCATCAAATTCAGAAAATTACAAGTTTCCTACAATCTTGACATTGTCATGATGACACTCTAATATCCATTACAAAAGAATTCCCATAATGATAATTGGTTTTCTCATAGCCCTATGAGGCTTATTTACACATGAAAAATCATTGATAAGTGGATGGGACCGAATCCCAATGCTTAGATTTCAAATTTTACATTTTTTGGAATGAAATCACAAATATCTGTGTTTTTCATCAATTTAGGCAAATTCAAGTTGAAGACCCACCCATAACTCTTAAACCATTTTGAATTTTGAAAAACCGTCGTCATTATACTCAATTTTTCATATTATAGACAAAACCCATATCGTAGAAATTCTATATGTGATGCCATCTACACAAAAATCAAGGCACAAGTTGGTAGTTTGAGATTTTTGCTAATTTTTGCAGAATCATTCCCCCCGAGCTGGAGGTCCACACATGTGATATGGGTGAATTTTTCCTCACATGTTCACATTTAAACATCACTCTGGACAAAACCCATGTCCCTGATTTTCCACTAGAAGCTTTCCAAAATTTCAAATTATTTCTAGTACCGAACTATTGTTGATGCTAGTACCGGACGAGCACGGCATTGGTATCGGAGGAGCACAGAATTGGTACCGGACGATCTGAGTACTATATGACATGGGGTGTGGGTATCGGATGACATGGAGTATGGGTATCAGATGACTGTTGTTATTGGATAAATCAGTGAATGCAGACATAAAATGATCTCTCTAGATCCACCTGGATTTAGAACAAAACAAGATAGGACATGATGCTTTCCCTAAGATTTAATCATTGATTTTACTATCAAACACGAGATGAATGACATACCTTTGAATATCTCTTCCTTATATCTTTGTTTTCCCTGCTCTGCTTCGGTGCTCTTGTGATATTGGATCTGCAATGAAACACAAACCAACCAAAGTAAAAAAAACAATAGTATATTCAATGAAAACTTACACATGTGATCAAGGAGTCATGTAATAAAATGAGAATGATTTTATGGGAAAGAAACATGCCACTGTATTATATTAATTAATAGTGGAATATACAACCAAACAACCTTGATGTTGCAAGGTTCCCTTTCGGTAGCCCTTTGCTTCAACACACACACTTGCTCCAAACTTGCATGAAGAGGATCCACAATAACTTGATGGAAAGATGAAGACCTCAAGCATAAATTGAGATAGAATACCTCACACAATTATCAACCTATTCCTTTATAAATTACTTACTTGATCTTTTTTTCTCTTGCTTAACCTTTTCCACGAGAAACCCATCATTATATACGAGAAAGAGAGATGGTTAAAGAGATTAGGATGATCCCACCAAATCAGAGAAGCCAGTAGGATCCCAACCATACAGATGCCACCTCATATTCTAGAAGATTCCCTTCTAGAAACTTCATGAACTTCATCATTTACTTAGTCTTAAAACTTCGTCACACCCTATCTATATAGCAGCCTGTAGAAACTCCGTAAGCCAAGTTTAGGACATCCTGCGGAAATCAGGCATTTCCGCACTGTGTCTTATGTCTAGCTGCAACGTCCTTATAAAAACAAGTTTTGTAGAGGAGGAAACCAGTTAATTTTCTCATGAGAAAGATCCTTTTGGGAGCTTGAACACATGCTTATAGAAACATCACCAGGGTGACCAAAATAATCTGTAACAACTATGCAAGTACCGATTGATTGTAGAAACTTCTGGTACCAAATGACTTGGAGTATTGAATGAGCGCAGTATTGATATGGGACGAGATGAGTACTAGATGACATGGAGTGTGGGTACCATATGACATGGAGTATGGGTACCGGATGACTATGCAGGTACTGGTTGAGTCTAGAACCTTATGGTACCGGATGACTTGGAGTACTAGATAAGCACAATATTGGTATCGAACGAGATGGTACTAGATGAAATGGAGTACCGAACGAGTTGGTAGTGGATGACATGGAGTGTGGGTACCAGATGATTGTGCAGTTACCAGTTGACTGTAGAACCTTCTGGTACCGGATGAATTGGAGTATCGGATGACCTACAGTGTGGGTACCAAAACAGGAATAGTACAGGTACTGGAACATGGAAAGTGCATATACCAGAACCTAAACAGTACAAAACATGTTGCTTGGACATAGAAACATAGGATTAAACCACCATTGACAAAACTATTGTATAATCATCCTTTTAATCACTAAAAATATGGAAAATTATGTATTAACCACATAGGATGAATAACAAGAGATAATGGAGGTTTATGGTGTAATTAGCGATATATTGTTGACGAAATGCGGGGAGAAAGTGTAATGATGAGTGTATTTGTATGGCGGAAAATATGACAAAACTGGAGTCCAACACACCCCCAAACCCAAGGATTTGCATGTCCTCATGCAAACAAGGTGAATAAATTATGATACTCTGCTTATAGATTTATGTGACATTGTTTCTTTTGTGTAGGTGTTAATTCTTGTGGAATGACACTTTGGAAACTATCACAGATTGAATTTCAAACAGAAAACAAAATTATCATAAAAATGGAGGACAAGCAGTGGATGGGGTATCAGAGTGATGGTGAATGGTGTGCATGTGGAGAATGGTTTATAAAATGATGGTGATGGTGGTCGTGTGAACTTGGATGCCTTTATACTCTGTATCTTACATCAATTTTAAGACCAATATTTACTTTGTGGTTCTTTGTTTGGATAAGCAACAATGATTTCATCCTCTTTGAGATGGTTTAAGAATGCTTTGTGATGTACAAAGAGAAGACACTATAGATGTTGCTTTGTATTTGTATACCACATATTTCCTTTTCATTACGTGGTCGTATCATCGGAGTATATTGTTCATTATGACAAGTGGCGTGAAGATGGAGGGTTTACTGAGTAGTTGTGATAATGCATAGTGGAGTGTGGAGTGGGTATTAGTGGTTATGCATCATGTTTTCCAAGTTCTTAGTAAATTAAAAATCTTTGTACTAGTTTTACCTCAAGTTACCCTTGGTTTGAATTCTAATGCATGTTGAAGTGTAAACTATGCAGAACAGGACGAAATGTCTGCAAAATCATGATGTAGACTGCTGAAATTTGAAGATGAAGTGGAGCAAGGTTGAGAACTGATGGATATCTAGGAGAGAGTTGGTGAATGTTGATCTGCTGAGATTCCTTATGTCTCTCTCTCTCACCCCCAAACCTGTTGGTTTGCATGTCCTCATGCAAACTATCATCAACACACAAATATTTTGCAAGATGAAAGTGGACTATGTGGAAACAGTGCATGTTGACTGAAGGAGAGAAATGAATTATGCCAGAGCTGAGAGCTGCTGAAAATATCCTGCAAAAAGTACCCTCGAAAAATATTTAAATTTTTGTATTGTTGGTATAGGAACCTACCGGTTTCTGTACCAGCAACACCGGAACAAAAAAATGTAAAAGAACTAAACCAATACTATTATTATGAGAGAATAAATATACATTGATGCCATGTCTAAAGAAATAACAAAAAATTAAACTTTATTCATGCTTGTAAATTTGGAAATGAAATTTATTTTAAAATATTACAAGTGTAAAGGAAATTTCTAAATTACTTATTACATATGATTTCATCAATCATTAACAATTGTATGCTCAAGAAACCATGTTAATTATGATGGAGGATTTTTCCTCTCATCCTTGAATAGGAAAACATGAGGAGATAAGTGGTCTTTGATAAATGAGAAACCGATAGGAAACCAGTCATCCCTATTTCATTTTTGAGAGAATGTCTCTCATTCAAGTGATATTGATAAAGTTCGTATTTGAGTTTATTAGACTCCTACACTTATGGGTCCCACCTCTAGGACAATGACATCCTGTGTATGAATGACAGGGTCTTAATACCATCTTACGGACATTCTCAAATGGAAATTAGATGAGGTTCATTATCCATTTGTTCAACCATGCATGCTTCTTCTTAACGATTTACAAAAGCATATTGTTCATACAGACAAATATAGATTAGTCATAATGAAATACATCAAAATCAAAACCGATTTCTAGCAAGCTTGTTCAGTACTCCGATGGGGTAATTTTGACATCAAAGAAATATCCTTCTCAGGTAGAATGCCCCATTGCTTATGAGCCTGTTTAGTACCTTGATGGGTTTGCCTAGTTATACCACAGGCCGATACCTACTGCTAGCGGACCTGTTCAGGATCTCGACGGGTTAGCCTCTTACACCCATTTTCCATCAAAGGATCTTGTCCCAATATTTACCCTTAAGATAAAATTTATAGGTTTCTTTCGCATGGGTGAATGGGGAAGCATATTTGAAAACCTTTTTATAGTATGGGATGGTATTTAGTTGGAAGATATTTTATAGATTGCCCATAAAAGATTGTTCGTATGAAAAATAGACTTCTGTATCGATATTAGTCGAAATACATATCATGGTCAAACTTACTTAATGTGTGGTGGATGAGGCCATGAGAGAATGACTTAAAGGTGACTCTAGTCCCCAAGTTCATCTTCTCCATATAATATTGTGTTTCCTCACAAGTAGAAGTTTCATTCACTCTCCTGCTACTATTTGATAAGAATGCTTGAATAACAAGTTCTGTTATGAAACTAGGATGTACAAGTTACCTATGGGCATCATTATGAAGACCTTAAAGATTTTGTAAATCCCCATAATATTTTAAATATTAGGCTTATGAGAAAGCATTATTATTAATAGTTATAAATCTGTAAATCCCCATAATATTTTAAAGATTAGGCTTATGAGAAACTACTATTATTAATAGAAAATGAGCATCCCGATCTCGAAGAGGCTCCAACCAATGAGCAAGGATTGACTTTTGCGACCTCAGCGCCCAACCCACAAGCAACAGGCGGTCTTCCGCTAGTTGTCCATCCACGCTCCAATCCCGATGAAGATCCAGTTAATGAAAAAGGACCGGTAGATGAAACCTAAGCTCGGTCCATAAATAGGAAGCATGAAATCCATGCCCGAGGAGATAGAACTGTTAGCCCAAGGTACAGCGATGGAGGGTTCCTTCTTGCAAACCCATATTGATTTGAGGCTTGCATCTAATAGGAGGAAACATGCATATTCTAACAAAAGGACACACATACGTAAATCCTTGAATGGAATGTCTAGGTCACACTCCTAGAATTTATGGATTGATCTGAGTATAAATAGATCATTTCAAGTTTTTGTTATGGTCGTCAACTTGTTGAGCAGAGCTCCCTTCTTTGTAATATTTTGATAGCAGAGTTGTTATTTGGTTTTGTATGACTTGAGACTTTCACATTAATAGAAGTCAGTTTATTTCATCATCTTGTTTAGTTTGTGTTGAAACACTCATGAATGGAGGATCCAGATGAGGGTTGTAGTCGTATTGTAATGTAGGTTTGATTATAGTATTGTTGTGACTAGTTTCAATCAGTTTCTTTGTTATCTTGTTTCTTCTTATGCTGAAATGATCGTGCATGGAGGATCCAAACGAGTTGTTTTAGTCACATAGTAATGGAGGTTTGAATATTATGTTACTGTGATATATTTTGTCATTTGAAACTTAAGTCCAAGAGTGCTCTTGTGCCTGATTTTTTCTTCACCAAGCTGCTTGAAAGTCGGATGCCCATGGCATATTTTTTCACCTTTCTCACTAAGTCTTCCCTATGCTCACCTTTAACCTTAAACCACTGACTAAATTTAATGAGGACCTCATTTTCCTATGCATTTCTTGTCCAGTTTTTGTGTTAAAACATTCTTGTACTGAGTTTTGTCCATTTGACCTCCACTCATAAACCTACCTCCACAAACATTTTGATGGGTACTGGGCTTATCCTCTTGCAGTTTGAGGGTGACTCTCAATGCTAACATTCATGGCATCATTGTCGGGGAATGAATTGAAGACATTTCCCTGGGATTGAACGACAAAGAAATTATGATTCTAAAGGTGCATAAGAAATCGGTACCTTGAAGATTGCAACTTGCACCTGGCGACTCTGCTATTTTAGTTGTGGCTTTGAAAGGTAGAAAAACGAGGTCTAAACCATAGCTTCCTATGACAACACTTCAATCTGACCCAAAAAATATTATCAAGAAAGTAAATGCCTCTCAAGAAAGGCTTTCAACTGTTGTACTAGGAGATTCTGGTAATTTACATGACCCTTCTTTTAAAACTCCAGTAGTTGTATCTAATTCTCCTCTTATACCATCTATTGGAGTCTCCAGAAGTCTAGATTTTGAAAGCTTCCCTGTTGAAATTCCCCCTTCTAGTATTTGTTTATAAGGAGAAAGTTTTCAAACCCATGTTTCTCTTGATATTGTAAAGTGGTTTAGACTCAGGGGCTCATAACATTTTCCCACTTTGGGCTTTCCTACTCCTCCTCCTATCAAAGTTGTTATAGCTAAAGAGAGGGAATATTCTTTTCCTTTGAACCCTGTACCATCCTCCTCCAACACTCAACCACTTCCCCTTTCCCCTAGAAACACAGCTGCAGTCCTACCTGTCCTAACTCCATCTCCCCCTGGTTCTCCTAGAGTCCACATCCCAATGCCAAGTGCTAATATTCCTAGAAACAGGATGGCTGCCATAGTGGCTACTAGATATACCCCTCTTGTTTTACCTCAGCCCATGAATTCTCTCCCAGCTGGAGACTACCTTAATTACATGCCCAATTTCATAGGGGAGGAAGACATAACTTCATAAGAACACCTTTCAGACTTTTATAGTTATGAAGATAATCATAACATTGAAAATGAAGATGTATGGATGAGAGTTTTTGTACAAAGCCTTGATGGTGAGGCTAGGAAATGGTTTAGGGATTTGGATCCTGGATCTATTGATGGGATTGAAGCTCTAGATGATTCATTCTTGAGACATTGCGGTGATAAAAAGGATTTTATTTATTATATTATAGAGTTTGAGTCACTTAAGAGGAATGAGGGGGAATCTTTTTCATACCTCTCAAAGAGATTTAATAAAATGTAAAATAATATTCCCACTGAAATAAAGCCTACATAAACCTCTTCCAAGATTACTTATTCCAGCTCTTTTGACCCTGAGTTTTGCCTTATGTTGAGAGAAAGAAGAGCTGCCTCCTTAGCTCATATGCAAGACGCAACCCTTGAAGTGGAGTCTAATATATTGGTAGCTGACAAACTTAGGAGTAAATATGATAGAGATAGAAGAAAAGGTAGGGTTGAAGCTTCAACCTCTACTTGCTCTGCTTCCTACCCTCAAGTGGATGAGCTGAAAAAACTGGTAAAATCACTTTCTGCGGAAATGGAGAAAATGAAACTTGAAGGGAAGCAGAGCTATAGGAACCCCCAGAATGTTGATAATAGGGGTAATTTCATAAGACCCAATAATGCCCCATAGATCATCCAAAGAGATCAAATAAATAGGGATAGGGATGATAAAAACATCCAAGCCCCTCTCCAAAATAACCTTGTTACTGATAAAGAAGGAGAGGAAGAAGATGTTGATCCTAAAATCCATTATCTTGGGGACACCTCTTCATCCCCTCATTTAACTCAATCTGCATATGAAGAGTCTATCATGGTTAGCCAACTAAATGAGTTGAGCAAAGGGAAAAGGACCAGTAGAAATACAAATAGATACAACCTAAGGTCAAAGAAGAAAGAGGGAAAGCTTGACATTCCTGATCAGCCTACTCAAACAGTGAATCATGTTAAGTATGTGGCAGCTAGCAGCAAAGAAAAATAGGCACAAAAACCCTAAGATGTGGCTAAGATCCCTACCCCAGAAGTTAATGAGATTCTGAGGCCTCCCTCCTTTTTTATCTTTGAGAATGAGATTCAAAAGATTAAGATCCCTGTACCTTTTTTGGAGCTAGTTAAGAATGAGGATTTCAAGAAGTACCTTTCCAAAATGTTGCAGCTTTAACCTTCATCTCATCCCACAGACTCAATCAACCTCTAATATGAAAAACCAACTGTCACACTAGGGCCTTTGGTAGAGGATAGGGATGATTCATTCCCTCCTTTCTATACATCATTGAGCATTCATGATAAAGTGTTGCACAACTATTTGATGGATTCAAGGGCATCTCACAATCTCATGCCTAAGACTGTCATGGATGAGCTTGGGTTGGAGGTTACAAAAACCTACCATGACCTGTACTCATTTGATTCTAGGAAGGTGAAGTGTCTTGGAGTTATTAAAGACCTTGTTGTTTCTTTGTTCCAGTTGCCAATGAAAAGTGTGGTCATGGATATTGTGGTGGCTGATGTCCCCCCTAATTTTGGGATGCTCTTGTCTAGATCTTGGATCAAAATACTAGGGAGAACTTTGCATATGGATATTTCATATGCCACCATTCTTGTGTTTGTGGGGGGACATAGAAGGCTTTATAGGGAAGCACAACTTGCTTACATTATTAGTGATGAAGAAAATCCTACCAACCACCCCATTTTTGCAGTTGATATTGATTTAGGAACTAGTATGCTACAACTCATTGATGCTCCTCAAACACCTATTGAAATCAGAAAAAAACCTACTACCTCTTGTGAATATCCTCCTCCCAATACCTTAGTTTGGAAGATGGTTTTTGATGGAGCCTCTTCTAGGGAGAGTGCTGGTGATGGGGTAGTTTTTATTTCCCCTACCCAAGAGACCATATCTCTATCTTACAAGATGGAATTTGAAACAACCAACAATGTGGCAGGATATGAGGCTCTTTTTTTGGGTTTGAGAGCTTCTAAAGACATGGATATTGAGGAGCTAGCAATGTTTGGAGATGTTGAGTTGATTGTTCATCAAGTCAAAAATTGGTATCAGGCTAAGCACCCCGGGATAAGGGCCTATAGAAATGAAGTCTAGGATCTTGTTGATAGTTTCTTCTTGGATTTTAATATCTCATTTATTCCAAGAGAGGAGAACATTATGGAAGATTCCATGGCTTTTTCAGCAAGTAAGTTCAGGGTTCCTTTGCCCCCCAAACTCAAGTATGATGTGGAAGTAAAGTATAGACCCTCTATTCCTGACAATTTCAAACATTAGAAGGTTTTAGAGGATGATATTGAGATAAAAAGATTTCTTGAGACTGTGGATGAATTCTCTGCTTTACAGATTGATCAAGATCAGGATAATGAAGAAAACCCCCATGCTGATATTATTTTGAATAAAATTGTTGACCATCATATTGTTCAGTTACCCAGTAACCATATTCCAAAGGGACTTGTCCCCTTGGAGAGATTGTTTGATAGAAATGATGTTGTTGTGAAGGTTAAAGGTTCAACTGAAGATATTGATGTGACTGAATGCAATTTAGGAACAGAGGACGATCCAAAATATGTTAAATTGTCTAACAGTTTGTCAAGAGAACAAAGGGTTGAGTATGTCAAGCTCTTGAAATATTTTGCTAATGTGTTTTCCTGGAAACATGAAGACTTAAGAACATATGACACCAACATCATTGAACATAATATCCCTTTGAAAGAGGAGACCAAGCCATTTAGGAAGAAACTCGAATAAATAAATCCCATGATGCTGCCTATTATGGGAAAATAAGTGAAAAAGTTGCTAGATGCCCAGATCATCATCCCTTTGAGATATTCAAAATGGGTGGCTAACTTGGTGCCTGTGAGGAAGAAAAATGGGGAAATCAATTTATGTGTTGATTTTAGGAATTTGAACAGAAGCTCCAAAAAAGATAACTACCCCTTGCCAAAGATGGAGCACATTTTGCAGAGAGTGACTGGTTCATCTAGGATGTCCATGGTTGATGACTTCTCTAGCTACAATAAAATCTTTGTCCTGCCTGAAGATGAGAGAAGACAACCTTCACTACTCCTTGGGGCACATTCATGTATGCTAAAATTCCCTTTGGATTGATGAATGCAGGAGCAACCTTCCAACGAGCCATGGGCATTGCCTTTATTGGGGAGAAACATAAATTTGTAGTCATCTATCTGGATGAAATTATAATGTTCTCAAAGTTTGACAAAGAGCATTGTCATCATTTGAAGAAGGTCTTCCTGAAGTGCAGAAGGTTTGGTCTCTCTCTCAATCCTAAGAAATATGTGTTTTCTATGAAGGAAGGTAAACTATTGGTACACATTGTGTCAGCAAAAGGGGTAAGAATTGATCCAAGCATAATAGAGGCCATCCAGTCCTTATCTTTTCCCAAATCCAAGAAAGAGGTTAAGTCTTTCTTGGGTAAAATCAATTTTCTAAGAAGGTTCATCTCTAATTTCATTGAGTTGGTTAAGCACATTACAACCATGCTTAGAAAAGGAAGCGAGGTGAAATGGACTACTGAGTCCAGAAATTCTTTTGGCTGAATCAAAAGGGCTTTGACTGAAGCACCTATGCTCATCATCCCTGACTATTCTAAGGAATTTCTGATATTTTCCTTTGCCTCATTTGATGCATTGGTTGTTGTTTTACTGCAGAAAAATACAGAGGGGTTAGAGAATCCTATTTCCTTTTTTAGCAGATAATTGAGGGATGCAGAAATGAGATATGACATCATGGAAAACCAGGCTTATGCTTTGGTCAAAGCCCTCAAGGATTTCAGATTATAATTTCTTCATTCAAAGATTGTTGCATATGTCCCTTCAGCCTCAATGAAAGAAATATTGATCCATCCTGACATAGATAGGAAGAGAAGCAAATGGATTGCTAAAATTCTATGATTTGACCTTGAAATGAAGCCCACTAAATTGGTGAAAGGCCAAGGTTTATCCAGGTTGTTGGGTGAATCAAATTTCAAAGCCTTGGGGGTTAATTTCATGAACATAAAATCGGAAGATCAGCAAGTTGAGATTGTTGATAAAAAATATCAGGTCAACCTCAACTTGGCAGAATGCACTTGGTATAAAGACATCATATATTTTATGCAGAAGTTGTGACCCCCTGATGGCTTAGACAAGAACAAGGTGAGATCTTTGAAACTCAAAGCAATCAAATATTGTCTCATTGATCATGTTTTCTATTGGAAGGATCCTCTAGGAGTTCTGTTGAGATGTCTAGACTCATAGGAGGCCCAAGGGGCCATGCATGATTTTCATGATAG
Source organism: Picea mariana (assembly GCA_032191745.1). Taxonomy (NCBI): domain Eukaryota; kingdom Viridiplantae; phylum Streptophyta; class Pinopsida; order Pinales; family Pinaceae; genus Picea; species Picea mariana. The sequence continues at coordinate 11,914 of JASDQU010171431.1, forward strand.
ATTATGAGGAGGACATCATTTTTGGAGGACCACAACTTATAAGATCATCATAGCTAGGTATTTCTAGCCTAGCCTTTTTACTGATGTTTTTTCAAATATTAGAGCTTGTGACAAATGCCAAAAGTTTTCTGGAAAGAAACAACTCAAATCTTTTCCTTTGAAACCTGTAGTGGTTTCTGGACCTTTTCAATAGTGGGTTCTTGACTTCATTAGACAAATCCACCCAGCCTCAAGTGGTCAACACAGCTGGATCTTGACTGCCACTGATTATTTCACCAAATGGATAGAATCCATCCCTACAAGGAGAGACTCTCATAGGGTAATCATTAACATTCTTGAGGATATCATGTCCAGATTTGGTTTTCCCAGTAGGATTGTTATAGAAAATGTTGCCTCCTTCAAAGCCAAGCCATTGATCAAGCTCTGTGAACAGTATGGGATTGCATTAATCCATTCTACTCCTTACTACCCCCAAGGAAATGGTTTGGCAGAGTCGACTAACAAGATCCTCATAAAGATCATCAAGAAATTGTTAGAAGACAACAAGAAAGAATGGGACGCAAAGCTGAAATTTGCATTATGGGTTGACAAAGTTACAACAAAGAGGTCATTGGGTGTTTCCCCTTTTCAGTTTATGTATGCGGTTGAGGCTATCTTTCCTTTCCCGTGGAAAAATTCCTCCAGGACTACTAAGGAGAACCTGATGATATGGTCAGGAGGATACAACAGTTGGTAAAGTACAACAGGCTAGGGAGAAACTACTTAATAAATCCCAGGATCACTAGCAGAAAATAAAATGATCCTTTGATAAGAGGGAAAGTAAGGAAGTTTTTCAGCTGGGGGATCTGGTGCTCAAATGGGATGTCCCCAAGCAAGACAAAGGAAAACATGGAAAATTTGAAGCCTTATGGATTGTTCCTTTCAATATTTCTGAGGTATTTTCTAATAACACCTATAAGTTGTAGAACTTGGAGGACTCTGATGTTTTTGGTGGCCCTGTAAATGGGCACTTTCTGAAGAAAAAAAAAATCTTAAGCCATGATTGGCTTCCCACCATTGTAATTACCATTTCCTTTTTATTTTTCTTTGAACAAGAGACTCCATAACCCAAAAGGCTAAGGCACTGAAACTGTTGTTCTTGGCATCTCACAGGGAGAATGCCATCCCCTGTGGAGCCAATGTTATCACATGAAATTGTCTAGAGTCATGAGTGACATCTATGAACACAGGTGAGTGGGAAAGTGCAGGTTGTAGCGGTCGAGATCCCCTATGCAGTTCAATTTAGTGCTATCTCCAAGCACAGTTGGAAGGCTTTTATCATTGGCAGGAAGATAAAACTTTGACGGGGGTGCTAAAATAGCAGGCACGCCTAGATCGCATACCATGATCAGATCAACAACTTCAAATGATTTTGGGGCTGCAACATGCTCGAGCATTACAAAGCCTTGAGAGAGCTAAAATCCTAACCAATGTTTTGTGGGGTGGCCACGTGGCGAGAAGGGGTGCATTTCAGGCCCAAAAGCGGTGTGGGCCTAAACCACTTCCCGCGGTCCCAAAATCACTTGTGAATATGATGTCGTATCCAATAGAGACATGTGGCCTCCCCCTAATCGCTAAGGCGTGTCCTGATATCCAAGAGCCTCCAGCCAATGAGCAAGGATTGAATTTTGCGACCTCAACGCCCAACCCACAAGTGACATGTGGTCTTCCACTAGTCATCCAGTTGCACTCCAATCTCGATGAAGATCTAGTTAATGAAAAAGGACCGGTAGTTGAAACCTTAGCTCATTCCATAAATATGAAGCATGAAAGCCATGGTCGAGGAGACCGAACTATCAGCCTGAGGTACAACGATGGAGGGTTCCTTCTTGCAGGCCCATACTTATCTGAAGCTTGCGTCTGATAGTAGGAAACACGCATAGTCTGACAAAAGAATATGCAGATGTAAAGCCCTGAATGGAATGGCCAAGTCACACTCCTGACAGTTGTGGACTGATCTAAGTATAAATAGATCAGTTCAAGTTTTTGTTATGTTCATCAACTGGTTGAGCAGAGCTCCCTATTTTGTAATATTTTGATAAAAGAGTTTTTCTCTGGTTTTGTATGAGACTTGATACTTTCGCATTAATAGAAGTCAATTTCTTTCATCATCTTGTTTATTCTGTGCTGAAACACTCATGCATGGAGGATCCAGACAAGGGTTGTAGTCGTATTGTAATGTAGGTTTGATTACAATATTGATGTGACCCGTTTCAGTCAATTTCTTTGTTATCTTGTTGCTTCTTATGTTGAAATGCTTGTGCATGGAGGATCCAAACGAGTTGTTGTAGTCACATAGTAATGGAGGTTTGATTATTATGCTACTGTAATATATTTCAACATCTGAAACTTAAGTCCAAGAGTGCTCTTGTGCCTAAGTTTTTCTTCACCAAGTTGCTTGCAAGCCAGATTCCCATGGCAGAATTGTTCACCTTTCTCACTAAGTCTTCCCTCTGCTCACCTCTAACCTTAAACCATTGACTGAATTTAATGAGGACCTCATTTCCCTATGCATTGCTTGTCCAATTTTTGTGTTAAAACATTCTTGTACTGAGTTTTGTTCATTTGACCTCCACTCATAAACATACCCCCACAAACATTTTGATGGGTACTAGGCTTATCCTCTTGCAGTCCGAGGGTGACTCTCAGTGCTAACAATAATCTTATCAACAACATTGTCATAAAATTCTTTCTTATACCTTATCACCAAGTGGAAAACATAACTTGTCAAGGCATGCAATGGAGCTTGCTTTGATCTCAAAGCTTTCTTCCATATGTCTCCTTCAGAAATTATATCTGTAGTCTTGTTCAAGGCTTTGATATCTACCCACATATGCCACATACAATCTTTCTTTGGTACCAAACCAATTGGTGACCTGCATGGAGAAGTGCTTGGTTTGATGACCCTTTTGTCAAGAAACTCTTGGGATTGTTTTTTGATTTCAACATTATCCATTTATGACATCCTTCACATGTCAATGTTTGGAAGAGGACCTCCTTGTTGCAATAGAATATCATGTTGGATACCCCTTTTAGGAGGAAATCCCCTTGGTTCCTGAAACATCTCAACAGTTTCGTTAAAAACCTCATACAGATCAGATTGTAACTTTGCATCACATCCTCTGAGAACTTATTCATCATCATTGTATTTGGGTTTAGTCATCAAAAGTACAAGGTTCTTACTAGCAATGACTAGTCTTTTCATTTGTCCATCATTTGTAAGTGACAAATTCATCTTCTTTGTATGTGATTTCACAATGTACTCAACTCCATATTGAAACAAATGATACTTGTTCTCATGACGATGAAAAATGGCTCTCCTATCATATAAGTATGGGCTTCCAAACACAATACCACAAATATCCAATGGAATAACATCAAGCTCTACCTCATCTATATAGTTTGCAGTGATGGAAAATATGAGTTTACACCTTCTTGTCACATATCTAACCTAAAGGGTATGGTTTAGGATGAGGAATATTTTCCAAATCTAGTTTCTTGACAATGTCTTCAAAAATAAGATTTTCTTGTGATCTCGTTGAGTTTCATTGATGGAAAAATTTGAAGAACTAGTGCTTGCAATATAATTCTTACCTTGTAAACCCATGGTTGTGATTTTTGTTTCATCTTCTAAATCAGATCCTAAATATTGTTGCACAGTTGCAACAACGTTTGGTTTCTCTTTGTTGTTGAACTTTTTGGGTCTCTTTACAGGATGAAGTTTCCAACAATGGTCTTCATCATGGCCATCCTTTGAACAATGTTTACATGAAATTTTCTCTCTCTCTTTCTTTACTGAAGCATTTTTCTTTCCATTTCCTTCAAACTTCCTCGTTCCATTGTCTCCATTAAAAGACTTATTGCTACCCTCTTTAGGTTCATTCCTTCCTCTTGCCTCTAAATGAGTATCCCTCACACATACTTCATCTAGATTTGAAGGGTTAAACATAAGTATTGTATGCCTCAAGTAGCTATGCAAACCTCCAATGTATTTGAGCAAAGTAACTTGCGAAGACAAATCTACACCCAAAACCAAATCTCTTCTCCTAAATTCTTGAGTGAAGCTTTGCACATCTTTCCCTTTGGCTTGCCTAAAGTTTTTCCAATCCATAATATCTTTCTGCATGTATGCTAAGGGATAAAATTGCCTTTTAATTTCAACAATAAAATCATTCCAAGAGGATAAAAATTACCATGTTTCTTCATGTCCTCTTGAGTTTTGGCTTCCCACCAAATGAGTGTTGCACTATCCAATATTAAAGAAGCAAGATGAATATTAATTTCATCATATATGATTCTTTGTATCCTACATTACACTTCAATCTGACGAATCCAGTTATCTAATTTCTCAGCATTTACCTCTCCATTGTACATTGGAAATTCAAACTTAATATCAAGCTTTAGCAAAGGAGTTTGTAAAAGAGTTTTACCATGTCCTTTTGGAGAATTTTGAGGTGGTTGTGAAATGGTGGAAGAGGTGGAATATGGAGGTGAAGGAGGTGGAGAAACAACACTCCCTCCATTTCCCTTTGGAGTTTTATCACCACTGTCTCCATTTCCCTTTGGAGGGTTGGAGCTTTCACCTTGCAATATTGCATTTCTTTCTTCAAACAAAACTTTGACCATCTCAATCATATCATAGAAAGATTTATTGAAGTTTTCCTCCTTTGAAGGAAGAGTTCCATGACTCTCCTCATGAGCCATACTTGGTGAATATCTCCTTGAAGCTTGAGGTGATTTGATAGTTCTCCTTCTTGACAGTTGAGAACTTGGATCTACAAGTTGACCTTCTCCTCTTGTGAGCTTCAACCTTGTAAGCATCAGAAAAACAAAAACAACTTACAAACAATCGGTCCTTCAAAAACCAAAGCTTTGATACCAGCTGATCTGAAAATGGAAGGAATTTGTTTCCAATAGATTTTTAAAATGAAGAAGACTTATCCCTTTAAATTGCAAGTGTATAAATGGTATGTGTTTGGGTAATTGGATCAAGTTACTAACACATAATTTCAATGAGTTTTACTTAAACAGGAGCATCATATCAGACATATAAAAACCATCAATAATGAGCACATAACACAGCAAATGATAAAGGAGACACCCCTCTCTTGGGCTACATCTCCTGGTCCAACTTCCCTTGGATCATTTTCATTATGCTTAAAAATATCTCTTACAATGATCATAATACAAAATAGATGGATCCAATGGCTTCAGAACATCCAAAAACCCCTAGCTGGGATTTTTTGGCACTTGGTTTGGCCAAAAAATGAAGAAGTTACACCTCCTGGAAGTTTTCCCCTTCAAGCTTGTTGTATCTGCTCGCCAAAAAGCACCCACTCACAGACTAACTCGACCTATGTGTGTTTTCCACACCAAAACCCAGCACCCGCAACAGTTCCATAAATCAGACAAAAATGTACGACCATTAATGCGTTGGCCCCCAAACTCTGGTGGAGAACCTGGTCATATGGCCCCATGTGGCCAACGACCTACCATTTTGGTGTGCCCATCGACTAGCTCCCTCTACAAAGGGGTTTGGTCATGTGGTAATTTGCATGTGACCCAGGGATATAAGATAACAATACAATGGTCCACGCCAAGGTTTAAAGGAAGGGTCATATGGTGTGGTTGAACCGTGGGCTGTAGACTGGGGGATATTCGTTGGAGTGGACTGCACGCCAAACTTTAAAGCTGAGGACATATGACAGTGGCATATGGTATGTGCGTCGGGGGCTAGGGATATCCCCCATCCCTTAACTCTGCCAACCAAATTTTTTTTTCAATTCAATTAATTAAATCAAACCTTACATGGTAAGAAACATCGTGGGCAGGCTGGTAGCCTAGCCCTTCCAAGTCACGCCCCCATGCGGCGAGGTCCCGGGTTCGACCACTTGGAGGGTGCCACGTGGCACCATAATATTTTCCCATCAGAAATGACACTTGTCACAATATTATTCGCCCATATGCCATCGAGCCTATTGAGTCAGCATTTCAACTCATATGCCAAATCACTATATGACCTGTACGGTCAACTTCCACGTCAGCACTATATAGACTTTATAGATTGCACAGTTAACAAAATTTTGCATGTTTGGAAAAACGAACAAAATGTGATATCTTTCTCGTACGAAGTTTTTTTGAGCCCATTCAAGTTGCGTTGGGTTCATGACAACGAGGCCTATGCACATGTATGTTTTGAAGAGATTCTGGGCACTTTGATTTTTGAGCACAATTTGATCCCCTGGATCACTCTGAGCCTGTTTTTATCTTGTGATGTTTTGAATATATTCCTGTGTCTTTGATATTTCTGAGTCCTGAGGCAAGGCACATGGTTCATGGCGCATTATGTTGTATTAACATTGTTTTATATAGTAATGATATGAAGCTCCATGGCTTTCATGGGAAGATGTTCAACACACTATATATCTTTGATGTGATGGAATACTTCCAGTAATAAATATATGATAGTTCTGATCTAATCTATGTCTATTATGAAGGAGTTGAATGTGTGTGTGTGTATTTTTAACTCTTATCCCTAAATATATTATTAGACCCGAGTTACATGGATGCCAATTGTAGTATGGTTTCATGTGTTTAATCCTTCATCCTTGTCACAAAACCATATGGTCTCTGTGAATCTCTCTGCATCTTGGGTGATACCTTCCTTGGCATTGACCAAGGATTGATATGTCTGTTCTTTGGGGCTTTTTCAAACAACTCTGGATGAACCCTGGGTCTAAAACTCCCCAGCATTAAGAAGGACAATACACTTGCAAGCATGGACCGAAGGCAAACCCAAAAAATAGTTTCATTTTAGGGACCTGAAGTCTTGTTGAGATCGATGGAGGAAAGAAAAATGAGTTGGAATCCTTTTAAGGAGGATATTCAAGACTAGATAGAAGTGAAATATGATGATTTTTCACTATGAGATATGCAAGGATTGCGGGTGAACATGAAGGAATGGAAAGGAAGATATATTTACTTAGATATGCATGAGCTCTTCTTTGTAGAATTTCCATGTCTGTTCCATAAATGGTTAAAGAGATAAGTTGATTTCAACTCAGCTGTGTTACCATTGGAGCCAATAGTTTGGGATCAATCCAATCTTGATATCTTGAAGGTGCTAGATAACAAGTGGACTTGGGCTATTGATTTATTATTCACTCGAGTGAAGGAAGGTTTCATTTTAAAGTTTGCTATAGAATATAGTGATTCTTTCAGTGAGGCTAAAATAAAGTTCAAAGAAGGTCCAAGGAAGTGGATGCTAGAATAAATTCCACTTTGGATCAAGATGTTGTTCGTAGAAAGAAGAACGATGTGCATGGAGCTTGGTAGAATGGCAAAGTAAACCCACTAGCATTGGGGGGAGTTTGGAAAAGGTGAGGGAAAAAGAGTTGGAAGATGGATCCATTAAGGAGGATCCAAGAAGTTGTTGAGATGATGTAAGGAATGGAATGGACCTAGAGGAGTGGAGGAGAAAAAAAGTTGAGAGATACGCAAGAAGAGTTGAGCTAAGAGATAAATATGATCAGAGGAGTAGAGAAGATTTATCCAAGGGTGCACAATGAGGTGTCAGGCCTAGGATGAAGAGGAAAATCACACCAGGAAGTGGTGTGGGAAAATATTTTGTGCCACAGTGGAGCACATGAGAGGAAATGCCTACAAAGAGGCTTGGCATCGAAGATGCCAGTAGTGACAGTAGTGGTAGTGAGGGACTAGGTGACGAACCCATACCCTTTGGTTGTTGTGGTATGTCATAAACTTAAGAGATACGAGAGAAAACATGTGTGGTTCACCCTCATATATGAGGGTGAGGGGTGGGGGAAATATTAGAGAAAATGTATAATACATTTTCTCTAATATTCACATGCATTCTCTCTTCTCTCTTAAGTTTGTGACATATCACAACAACCAATGGGTATGGTATTCGTCACCTAGGCCCTCACTACCACTATTGTCACTACTGGTATCTTTGATGTCAAGCCTCTTTGTAGGCCTGTCCTCACATGTGCTCCACTCTGACACAAAATCCTCTCCCACACCACTTATTGGTGTGAGTTTCCTCTTCATCCTGGGCCCAACACCTCGTTGTGCACCCTAACTATTCTATATGGAATTTATCATCATACAATAGAATAGCCAAGCACAGAAAGAAGAGGAAGAAAAAAACTAGGTCAGACATTGAACATAACAATGATGGTGAAGCTCAAGACTGCTATATGCATTCAATAAAACTGATTAGCGCTGAAATAATCCATACTTTTAATAAAACAAACTTAACAAATAAATAGTTACCTCAAGAAAAACATTAAAACTCAGCTTTGCTTCGTTCCTTCTGTCACTTAGCAAGATTCCCCTGCTATCAATAACTCATCAAATCAATGACTGAAAATGAATGGAGGATGAATGAAAAAAAGAATGAACCTCACTCATCTCTTTGCATACCCCTCATAAAAAAAATCATTTATTTGTCCTTCCTTTCCTTCTCCTTTTATTATTCAATGAGGTAGTTCAAGTAGTTCAACTACCTTTTAGTTATAAGGCTAAATAATTTTAATTAAGTAGGATATTTTTATTAAATAATGATAAAGGATAATAATAAATAACAATTAATAGGTGGGAATCCCCTACATATCTCTTATTTGTTTTATTTCAATATTCCCTTGTAATTATACATCTTTGCAAAAGCATCCTTTATATCTCCACAAAATAATAATGACTTAGAACATGGGAATAATAATGAATTTGGGAGAGATGAAGAGGTTTTTAATGTAAGAAAAATGAAATTAAATTATAGGAGTGTATAATGCATGTTCATAATCTAAATATAATTAGTTTGTTCATACTATTTCCACAATCTCCGTGCCTTATACCAACCAAGCTTCAAACCATATATGCAAAAACTGTCAATACATATTATTTCTTACATCTATTATATATTTATATAATGGGGGGTAAACAAAGATTTAAATGATGCATCATTTGGGACTTCGTGGAATAATTCCTAGAAAGTGGAACAATGAGGGGGGTTGGTATTGTATGTATAATAGGAAACAAACCAAATCTTTTTTTAAATGGTTATATCTTTGAATACGATCAAATGTTCTCATCTTCGACCCATCCAATCAAAATTGTTGTAATAATCTTGTCAATTGGTATCGATTTCAT
>JASDQU010171433.1:13278-28125 GCA_032191745.1 Picea mariana
TACTGTATATCTATCTAACTATAGAGAATTCTCATATTAATTAAACTATTAAAATTAAAATAGCAAACTAACCTGAAATCATCATTTCCTGCTTGTCCTGTGCATGGGCATTTGCGCTCACTGTTTGATGGGGCCAACCCGCATCAGATTCTCCAATACCTTGCGTAAATGCGAAGGAACAATGCTCTTGGATGCTAACACAGAACAGGGAAAGGATGCAGCAACAACAATTTTATAATTTACAAATAATCACATTTAGATAAATCCCAGTGCGAAGATTTGTACATAATTGTTCAAATAACAAAGAAGATAAACCTTTTGTTCATTAAATTAAAACAGAGTAACTGTTGTAATATAAAATGAGATACATCAAATATGAACCATACTTTAAATCATATCGTATCAACCTGTAACAAATCTTGATATCTAAAGTAGTCAATAATTTGATTTCAAATTAAAATGCACAAAAAAAACTTGAACAAAAGTATGATCAATTGAAAGCTAAAGCCATACAAAAAATCCACTTTTATTCGAGTCTGAATAATCAGTCCATAGTCTCTGTTCTCCCGACAGTCATGGGTTCTTTACAAAAAATAATGTGTATATAAAGGCCACAGGGTGAAACATCCCCTGTGGAAAGTATCAAAAAATTGTTCACAAAAAATATGGGAACAATCTCCCAGATTACTATTTCTGCCTAAGACTAACAAGTTAAACCAAAACTATGTAACAAAAGTATGTTCTAAACTGCCACAGCAGATCCAATTCCCATTGAAATTCGTGTGTACCTGTAGATGGATAAGGATAAACAAGTTTAGATAATGTTTTAACTATAAAATCAACAAAAATCCAACTTTTATGACTAGCTACAGAATCTCACGATTCTGTAGTTGGTCATATTTACAAACCAAATCATTTTAAATTAATCCAAATGATAACATAAATGTATATGGTGAATCAAACAACTCTTAATTACTAATTCAAAGAAAAGCCAATCATTCACACTAAAACTAACCAAATCTTTTATGCCAATTCAAAGCAAACGAAATCGTATTGAATTAATTGAATGGTAACAGGAATGTGTGTGATCTATCAAACAATTCTTTTGTTACTAATTCAAAACGAATACAATCGTTTATGCTAATTCAAGGACAACAAAATCGTGTCAAATCAGTTCAATCCAATAGAACTGTATTCGATTTATCAAACCAGTCTTTGATACTAATTCAACGTAAACACAATCGACTAATGCTAATTTAAAACAAACATAATCGTTTTTGAATCAAACAAAACAGAACTATATCAAACTAACTCAGAGCCAATTCAATTGTTTATACCAATTCCAGAACAACAAAATCGTGTCAAACCGATTTAATCAAAACAGAGCTATAATCAATCTAGCAAACAAATCTTTTGTACTGATTCAATGCAAACATAATTCAAAACGAAATCATTCTTGGTAATTCGAAAATAACAGAATCGTTTTTAAATCTATTCAAACAAAATAGAACTAATTCATAGAAAACACAATCGGCTATGCTAATTCAAACCAAAAAAAATTGATATTGAGATAACATACCTGGGCTATAGGAAAACGATTCGGTCAGGATAACTTTGAGTTAACAAAAGCAGTAGCTGCCTCAACATTTCTGAAGATGATAGAACCCGTGGTCTTTTAACTTGCTGACAGACAACTTGATAAATCTTTGGATTGATCAAGGGTTCACAGAAGGTTGATGCACAAGGCTGGACGGGTGAGAGGGGTTCTGAGGCACAGGCCTGGAGAATTCATAGACATTTCAGCAAATGCACACAGACCCAAAATGCACCTTCCAGCCACGGAGAATATCTAAAATTTGACCTGTAAAGGACGAGCTAGATCTCTGTAATAACCCAATTTCTGAGGAAACCACTCACGTTGAAGGTAAAGGGGCTAATTTTGGTTCTGGGTTTTCACGGGTTTGATCTAATTCAAAACCGTTTGCCCAGAATCGCTCATGCAAAAACGTTTCTCTGGGAGGCAATTACGGGGTTAGCCTAAGCATATAGCACACAGTCAATAGGGTAGCTGGTGAGGGGGTTTGATAGGGTAGGCACGGGATCGATTCCCACAGTTTTCTCAAAACAAACAGAGGTAGCCCGAGATGCAAGGAAGCTGTTTAATGCTTATGCGTGTGAGGGTGGTGAAATGAAAAGAAACCATGCAAAACATTCATTTTGATATGTACAATCGAAGGCACCTTGGTAATTCAAACCATTCACAATACAATACAAATATTTTGACCCAACATCAAATAGATTATTCGCATACCCATCGAAAGCCATAACATTCATAACCAAAAGATTTTGACCAAATGAAAAATCAAATAACCATTTGAAAACCATAGTGTTCATAACCAACAATTGGTCAACAATAGTATGTGTATGATTTAAAACAAAACAACATTTCGAATTTAGCACCAAAGGTTTGATCATAAAATTTATGCGTTGTATGAGACCATTGCACCAAGGGTTTAATCACAATGTTAATGCATTCTCATACAACCATTGCGCCAAGAAATTTGATCAAAGACAATAGAATATCATACCACCATTGTATCAAGGATTCAATCACAATCACCGAATATCATTGCATCACAAACTTATAAAATGAGGTCATATTAACAAAAATGCAAAGTGAGTAAAGGTTTGGTGTCTTACCAACTGTGTGACCATTATTGAGTTAGAGGTGAAATGACCACATGAACAAAATTATTCGTAATAATCCAGTGATGATTTTAATACCATCGACATGACTTCCAACTCAAGGTTTTCACGCTTGTAGTCGTGAAAATGAAAACGAAAAGCAGGTGTGCAAATGCACAAGATAATCGTGTCGTTTTATTTAAAAGATTGCGATGAGTATTAAGGGTTCAAAACCTTTGTGTGGGCAGCTTGTAAGGAAAATATAAAAATACAAAATGGCTGCCAACATTAGGGTAAGTAGTTCATAATTCTAGAATTGTTTAAATCTCTTTATTATTTGAGTTTATTGGCATTAGATTAGACTAGGCTATGCTAGATTAGAGCTCTAGACCTACACATAGAGTGTTGGAACCTCAAAGCTTATGAGCCTCGAGTTAACAATTTAATGTCAAATTAGATAGCATATATTTCACTCGACAAAGGGGTTCGGATAAAGTGGGTGAAAAATTTACATTGACAACCTTCTTAACGGACTTACACCCTGGTGCAAGCTCCCACACATAATTGCAGGTATACCCTCCAAGGAGCCCGAGTGAGTTTGGCCAATGTCGATTCCAGGTACTGTGAATACTTTCCCCTCCACAGTCACCTCGTGTAAAGACTCTAAAGAGATAGGCCACTAAGGTTACCAATTGCAAAAACGAAGCATGGGGAAGTAGTCGATAGTCCGATCCACACGCACGAGCAGGGTATCTAACCCCAAAATATCCTTGAGAAGGTATGCACAATATTTTCTTCTCAAGTGACCCCCAATAATATGCGCAATATCTACACTAACACCAACACATCAAGGTGAGTAACTCTGATGGCCCTAATGCGACCTCATGATTGGCCCTTGTGTTAGAAGGGCTTCCCAGGACAAAATGCAGCAAGTGGATTTAAACTCTCCCTATCACAAGATACTATTGTGTGTTTTGATGCTTTAGAGAGTGTGCCTCACAACCTATTCCAAAGTGCTATCCTAGCTAATGCTGGTGTATAAAAGTTCTAGAAAATAAAAGTTTCTAGGTAGATTTTAAAATTACGCTAAATTTTAATGGTTTTTGCTTACTCAAAAAGGGAAACCGAGATGAAACTAATGAAGTTGTTGACCTTGAACCAACAAAATGCAAAGAGAGATGAGATGCAATCTTTCCATTCAATGAACTATAATTACACAAGGGAGAATATTTCTCTTTCCAAAATACAAAAAGTTACAAAGAACAATTTCTTCAATCTTTGAATGATATTGATTCCAAGCAATCAAAGCTACTAAATTTTCCAATTTTCTCTTTTTCAACAAATATTTGAATGATTTTTTTTCTTGTAAATACTACTAATAGAAGAATAAACTTTAGTCCTTTCCTTTTCAAATCAAAACAAAGATCTAATTCAAAAAAGAAAGAGTTGTTCAAGAAGATCAATTCACTCACAACACTATTTCCCAAACTAAACTCATAATGCAAGCAAAAGTGAAAAAGTAAGAAAACTTATTTGTCTAATGCAAACAAAAAWTGTTTTCCAATCAACAACAATCCAAAACTTGCAAAAGATCAATAACAACTTATCTAACAAGCACTCAAAAATGAAGCCTTGAGATTATACCCTTGCAATAAGAAGTCAAAGACAAAACTAATAAAACACATGAAAAAKACTTTCAATACTTGAGAAACAATCAAATTCAAGTTAAAAKATGCAAACCAATCATTCACCAAGACTAAAAGTTCACCCCAAAATGTAATGACAAATATGGGMAAGGAGAAGAAAGTTGACTATCACTCCAAAAATTTCTACAGGAATTGTTGCAGGCTACAGAAGAKAACAATGCGAYGATGAAGGATCATCGCAGGCTAAAGGAAAAACACAGTGTGATGTTGTCACTCTGGTTCACACAAGTAGGGTGCGATGATGACTGAACATAAGGAAAAAATGGAAAAAAGGACCAGGGAGTCAAGATGAATGACCCAAAGACTTAGAGAATGAAATTGACCGAAAGCAGGCAAGCTAAAAGAAAAAAAGGAAGCAAACAACCAAAAGAGGATGTTCTCCAGTATGGTCGCCAATTTTGTTATCGAACAAATAATTAAGTGTGGAAACAAACTAATATCCCTAACTTCAACAAGAAAATAGAACAAAACATGGCAGAATACAAGTTTCTCCTTAGGTTTCATTATCAGATAAACTAGTTCAAAGAGGGACAAATAACATACCATTTAAATGATGTTTGATCCTCGCTAGTGTCGTCCCTGTTGCTCCATCTTTGGATTTGTGGGATGGTGAACCTATTAAGAAGCACAAACCAACAAAGAGAGACAACAAAGATATATATATTCCAATGAAGTCTATGTATAAGATCAAAGAGTTATACAATAAAAGTAGAGACACCTTTGTAGGGAAGAAATGTATTACTGCATTATATTGAATGAAAGTGGAGAATACAACCCATGCCTTAATGTTTTAAGGTCCCTTCTAATGGTCCTTTTCTTCAACACACACACCTTTTCTCCAATTATTTTGATGAAGAGAATTCACAACCTGACTTGGAGAGATAAAGAAAATTTACATCAAGTACAATCTACAACTGAATTCTTCATGCATAAGCTAGCCTAGCCTTTCCCATGAGAGATCCCTCTTTATATAGGGTGAAAGAGGGATGGATGGGGAGATTAGAATGATCCCACTAAATCAGAGAAGCGATTAATATCCAAACCGATTGGAGGCCACCTCTTCTTCTAGAATATTCCCTTCTAGAACTTTCGTGAATTTCACTTTTTCCTCTTGTTTGAGTACCATCGCACCCTATGCACAAGCAGCCTATGGTGACGTTGCAGTCTAGTTTTGGTGTAGCATGCGACGATCAAGCATCGTTGCACCCCAATCATTGAGAAGGGTGTGACGATCTCCTTTGATATGGTTTTTAAAGAAGGAAAGATGATCCACTTTTCTCATAGATAAAGTCTCATTTAGTGTCTTTAGGGAACATGGAAGTGAGTTATACACATATCGTTAGTTGATCACAGGGGTAATCAAAACAATGTGTAACACTTGGTCATATGGGTCCTTCGAAAACTATCACAGGATACATGCTAATTCCTTTAGTTGTAAATGGGTTAAAGACATGGGCATGAGACCTTGGTCACATGAGTGAAAGATTTGAAGGAGGCACCCTCCTTCCATAGGGTTTGAACTTAGTGTTCATGCGAAGGTAGGCTCTAGAGGCTGGCAAGACTTAAGAATTCCAATAAATATTTCCCCGACACTATTACAGACTTACATCTCAATAGTTCTCTATCTGCTAAATTGAGTCAATTAGACAACCATTCAAAAGCATGAGTTCACAGAGAGATAATACATATGTCTACCTTAACCATTTAACATAGAACTCAGTCATAAACATATTAATATATTCAATCACCATTTCCATGTTAACACACAGTGTATGAAATTTTTTATCAGAAAACCATATTTCGTGAAGTGACTGCTGAAAGGGGTGCATGTTTCCACCCAACCATAGGCACAACCACTCCTGACGAATTTACCGTTGGCCACCCCCGAGTGAGACCATGATGCTCTAAGAGAGACTCTTTATCCTCTCTCAATGAAATTCAAGGACGAAGGTTACTCTCCTCCTCCCACGAGACCTTGGTAACAAGTTTTCTCTGTACCAAGCAAGGAGGTCTACACAAGTACTTCCACAGTCACTCATCAACCTCGTTTATTAGCTTGAAAAGAAACCCTTCCAACAACTTCGTGTGCCCATAATGATATTATTTCTAAATTCTTCCTCAATTGCTCTTTTTCTCTTCTCGATATTGGTCTTTCGACTCTTCTCTCTTCGCAGATTTGCTTTATTGCTCTCCTGCCTCTACCCACAAATTAACTATTTTCTTTCCTTCCTCAACAAGGTTGTGTGGGTCTGAATCCCTAGCTCGTTTTCAGGTCTGTAAGTCTTGCATATGGGTACACTGCCCCATCTCCTCATTAACACTTGAGGATGACTCTTCAAGCTACCAATCTGACTTGGTAATTCATTTCTGGGTCAGAGGACTATTCTGGGTCTAATCCAGTAAGGTACTAGTTTGGTGGGGGGTCATCTCAACCATTTCTAGTTCCCCTCACCATCTCTATCACAACATCAATGGCCTATCTTGGAAAACCCCCCTTTTAGCAGTTGTGCAACACTTATCCATTTTCTATTAAAATCAGAAGATACATACATTGAAATTTTATACAAAGGTTCATCAAATCAAACATTCACACATATCTAGTCTGCCATAGTTTCTTGACTAGTTATAGTTATATTTAAAAACTGGGGGAAACGAGGGTATTACAAATATCCTAATGTGGGTTCTCCCATACACTGCCATGTCTTANAAGTTTTCTCTGTACCAAGCAAGGAGGTCTACACAAGTACTTCCACAGTCACTCATCAACCTCGTTTATTAGCTTGAAAAGAAACCCTTCCAACAACTTCGTGTGCCCATAATGATATTATTTCTAAATTATTCCTCAATTGCTCTTTTTCTCTTCTCGATATTGGTCTTTCGACTCTTCTCTCTTCGCAGATTTGCTTTATTGCTCTCCTGCCTCTACCCACAAATTAACTCTTTTCTTTCCTTCCTCAACAAGGTTGTGTGCGTCTGAATCCCTAGCTCGTTTTCAGGTCTGTAAGTCTTGCAGATGGGTACACTGCCCCATCTCCTCATTAACACTTGAGGATGACTCTTCAAGCTACCAATCTGACTTGGTAATTCATTTCTGGGTCAGAGGACTGTTCTGGGTCTAATCCAGTAAGGTACTAGTTTGGTGGGGGGTCATCTCAACCATTTCTAGTTCCCCTCACCATCTCTATCACAACATCCATGGCCTATCTTGGAAAACCCCCCTTTTAGCAGTTGTGCAACACTTATCCATTTTCTATTAAAATCAGAAGATACATACATTGAACTTTTATACAAAGTTTCATCAAATCAAACATTCACACATATCTAGTTTGCCATAGTTTCTTGGCCAGTTATAGTTATATTTAAAAACTGGGGGAAACGAGGGTATTACAAATATCCTAATGTGGGTTCTCCCATACACTGCCATGTCTTATTAGGTAAGACATTTACTTGAGAGCCTTAATCAAGTATGATATCTCCCATACTAAAATCCCCAATGTTGGAAATTAGCCTAAATTCCCTACTTGTTCTTCTTCGTGTATGGAGATAATTGATTGTCTTTTGTTCTAACTTCCCTTCTAATTTTGTGTTGCATCTTTCTAGCAAATTCTATAAGACTTTAATGGATGATGGATCATTCAATAACTTAACAAAAGATTGCAAAAAAGTCTTTATGTTACTTACTTGTTCTAAAGGTTTTCCTTTACTGGTGTGATCCATTGAAGATGCCATATCATACATTGGTGGATCTTGAGTTTGTTGCACAATTGATGTAGACTCAATGTTCTCTTTTAGAGTCTCCTATCCGGCCTCCTTAAATGTTTCCTTTTCTTTCCATGTGTCAAAATGCTTATGTGGATCAATATTCTTCTTTACCCATTGGTGTTGAGTTGGGTCTTGTTTTGTTGCATAAACTCATGTCTTGGCTCCTCCTCAAGTGACTATGTTGATGTTCTTCCCATCATCCCCAACTTCTACAGAAATCCACTGGACATTCTAATTGCTCTAGTTCCCTTTTTCCTATATTTTTCCCAATAATGTTGGGCAATCTTTTGTGTCATGGTCTGCTACGTGAAAATACATGCATGTCACAGGTGGAAGTGGACAGTCTCTTTCATATTGTCCTAGTTGGAATTTGTGTCTGACTACGAGCCCTCTGCCTCATCCAAATCCTCCTCCGCCTTGGCCTCCATCTCTATCTCCTCGTGGTGCATTGTATTGGGGTACCTGATTATATTGTGTAGGATTATAATGTGGCTATGAATTGTTGTACTGTGGTTGCACGAGGTTGAATTGTGGTTGTATATTGTTTAATTGTGGTGCATCTTGCCCTGTCATCATATCTGATTGCACCTTGTAGGTGTCTGAATTTATTTCTCGCATAAATCCCAACGTTCTACAGTCCTTATTGTCATGACCCACTGATTTGAAAAAGTTGCAGTAAGAGATTTTTTGTACTGTATTATACTTCTGCATCATTGGAAAATGATATGGATCATTCCCATGTGTCTTACAAATCTCGCACCATGGTCCTCTTGTTGGCAAGGGGTTTGGCACCCTTGCTTCCAAGTATTGCGCAAAAGTTGGACATTCATTCTTATGATGTCTTTCTGTCTTGCATAATGTACACCAAACAACTTCTCTCTTCTCTTTCCTCTTATTTTGGTTCAACTGAAATGTGAGATTCTTTAGATCCTCTTTTAGCTCTTCTATTGTTGGATCTCTCTATTGATACTGGTTTTCATCCAACTATAGGGCTGCTTCCAAGGCCTCTGCCTGAGTTTGGAACTTTTGTTGTCTCAAAGGATACTGCAAGTGTGGTAATAGTGAGTTCACAAATAACTTCATATGTTTCATTTCACTAATAGAATACTTCAAATTACCTTTTAGATGTTTGAAACTTTGATCAATCTCCCAGACAAACTCACCTGATTTCTTCCCAATTTCAATCATTTCATTCATGTACTAGTCTTTTGAGCTTGGCTTCTGAAATTCATTTACCGATAGCTTCTTCACCTCTGTGAAAGTCTTAGGTTCTCTTTGTGGACCGTTTACATCAAATCTCATGTACCAGTCCAACGCGTGGTGTCTGATTGTTATAGATAATTGAACAACTTTTGTATCCTCGTTTGTGATCTTCTTTTCTTCCTAGATATTTTCACAGATAAATAGATGTTTTTCAGGGTCCTCAAATGCCTCACCCTAAAACTCTGGTAATCTGATAGTGGAATATAGTCCTGCTATTTTGAATTATGTTGAACTACTGCCTCTGCGCGGTGTAGATAATTAACTATTACTGTTGGCATCAGAAGTCACTCCTAGATTGTAGTAGAAGCAGAGCCTGACACCCATTAGTTTATGTCACGATTTGTTAAAATGGGGTGATCAAATGGAAGTAAACTCAGAACAATATCGCTCACTCAGAAAATTGGGTTGGAACAACAAGGACATGTGAGGTCTTGATTCAACTTGGGCCAGTAAGTTTGCATAGTGGTGAGTAAGTGAAAGAAAAGAAAGGGGAAAAGTATCAGATATGAGATCCTCTCAGACTAGAGAAACTTCGAAGTAAACCTCAAACGTTACGGAACTAATACAATCAAACATGCATTATATAGTTACAGCAACACCCGACTGGATCATCCATAACCGAGCTTTCAGATTCAGAGGAACAAGGAAAGGAAGAGGCTGGCCGCCATTAAACAAGAAATCTCAAAATATCATTATATAACCAGAGAACTAGAGGCTTTGTTAAAGCTTTACAGTCTGGAGCTTAGCTCTACCATCCCCCCTTACAGAATGGAAAAATTGCCTACATATACTTAAATCCAATCATAGTAGAAAAATCGAGGCTTAACATTAAAAACATTACGTCTACATGTTCATTAGCAGACTGCACCTACAGTCTCTAGACAGTCGTGTGCTTAAACCAGACGCAATCGAAATCCTAGCACCTGCAGAAGAATTGACCTGTCTCAGGTCCCTTTATGGGATTTCCGTTTATGGTGGAGAGGATTTCTAACCACCACCANTTTATTTGATTGTTACTCCTTGATCAACAGTCCATATTATTTTGAGAATTCTCCCATTGGGAGATCTGGCTTCTTTTATTTCGAAATCCCCGACACTAGATCCGCAAAAGGCTCAAGAAATGCCCCGTGTCCCCTGTACTCGGACGACCCTAGAGATGCTTTGGAGGATAGGTTCTTTGACAGTCTCCTGTGCTCGCTGAATGTGACCGGGTGCCATGACTACAGGCCCAAGCCGGAGGGCTTTTTCATTTCACATTTCGATGATTGCTAATGAAAGAAAGAGTGACCCTCTGTTCTCTTAAAGTCCTGGTAGCCAAAATGTCGAGATGGGCACTGTCTCCAAAGGTGCTTTTCATATTTTCAGGATTCGATGATTCCAGATGCAAGGGAAAGAGTCATCCCTTATATTTCGAAACCCCGGTAGCTGAAGTGCCAACCAAAGCCAATCGGGCGTGATGTGTCCCTGATATAGACAGCCTAGATGAATATCTAAATGTGGGACCGCTTCTGGCCTGGTCCCTTTCGGCGTTTCAGGTTTCGGCGATTCCTGATGTAGTGGAGGAGTGATCCTTTGTTCTACCAAAGTCTCAGTAGCTGAAATCACAAACGAGGGGCGATCATGCGCCACGTGTTCCTCCTTGATAATACGGCCCTGATCATTTAGGCGATACTGAGCATTATCTCCTGTGCTATACTTGGCAAAAATCCATTGACTGTAACCACCCGACGACCGACGATCTGCTCCATCGATCGATCCTCACCATTGAACACTGGATCACCTGTCTGCTAACATTTTAAGCTCGAAATGGAGATTTTATGCACTTCACATTGCGCTCATAGTCGTGTCCTTGGACAAAATGCATTTGTTGGGATTTTAAGCCCCACTTCTTCACAGTTCATGCCATGGGCTCGAAAGGAGAGAAAACACCCCCCTTTCTTACAAGAATTAATGCTAAATTTAGGCTCCATGGGGGATAGAGTCATCCCTTTGATTCTCTAAGAACTCATTTGTAGCATCATTGCCTTGCTGTTGGGATATGGAGTCATTTATTAAACCGAAGACAAACATAAAACAATATTTACACAAACAGAGGAGCCGTTTACGGCTCAAAAAAACATTTCTTCAGGAAATGCCCATTTACTGAGCCATTAAAAACTTCTTTGCCCTCCAAATCCTACAACTTGTAAGTGTTATTCGAGAATACTTTAGAGATTTTGAAGGGCCCGATCCAGAGGGCATCAAACTTGTTGTGTTTTCCTCTATCCTGCCTGGGTGCATCCCATTTAAGCACCAAATTTCCCAGCTCGAATTCCTTCTTCCTGACCTTCCTGTCAAAGGCCTGCTTGATCTTCTGCTGATGAATGTAAGCTCTGTCCATTACCTACTCCTTGATATTTTTCACTTCCACCACTTGATGAATTCTTCTGACCATATGGTCTGGCTCTCCTTCATGACCTTGAAAGAATTTCACTATAGATAAAGCGAGTTGAGTGGGAAAAACAACCTCCATCCCATAAACAAGTTGAAAAGCTGAGGTGCCCAGGGACTTCTTCGTTGTCATAGAGATAATTTGAGCTTTGAATCCCAAGCCCTCTTATTGTCTTCCAATAATCTTTTAATGAGCCTGATTAGGCTTTTATTAGAAGATTTTGCTAGTCCATTTCCTTGAGGATAATAGGGAGTGGAGTGAATTAGTGAAATCTCGAACTGCTCACAGAACTTAATCAGAGGCTCAGAATTGAAAGAAGCAACATTATCGGTGACAATTCTGCGGGGACAGCCAAATCTGGCTATGATATCCTTTAGGAAGTTGATAATTACCTTGTGTGAAGTACTTCTGGTGGGGGCAGCTTCTATCCACTTGGTGAAATAGTCTGTTGCAGTCAAGATCCATCTGTGCTAGCCACTTGAAGGAGGATGGATTTCTCCAATGAAGTCCAACCCCCACTATTGAAAGGGTGTTGAAACTACTACAGGCTTAAGAGGCAGAGATTTGAGTTGTTGCTTTCCTGAGAATCTTTGGAATTTGATGCAAGATTTGACTTCTCTAAAGCCATAAGTGAATAAGGTGGGCCAGTAGTACCCAACCCTAAGAATTTTGTGGGTTGTGGTCTTCCAGAAATGATTCCCTCCACAAAGGCCACTCGAAATCAAATATAACTTTCTGGGCTTCCTGTGGATTCAAGCACCTCAGAAACACTCCTAGAGGGTCTCTCCAGTACAAGACATGGTCAATAAGGAAATATCTGACTGCATTGAGCTTTAAATCTCTTTCCTTTCTTTTTCCCATCCCATTAGGAGGCTTTAATTCTTGCAGAAAGTACAAAATGTATCTATACCAATTGCATTCTACTAGTG
The DNA here is from genome assembly GCA_032191745.1 of Picea mariana. Taxonomy (NCBI): domain Eukaryota; kingdom Viridiplantae; phylum Streptophyta; class Pinopsida; order Pinales; family Pinaceae; genus Picea; species Picea mariana. Next base: position 26,055 of record JASDQU010171433.1, read on the forward strand.
ATAAGTCACCCTGAGAGCTTTGGTTGGACGACTCAACTTGCTGATTTTATGAGAAAGCATTGATGAAGCTAACCCCCGAGGCCTTTCAATTGGATTGATCCAGCAGCTTGGCTAAAACCTGCCCTTTAACCAACTTTGTGGGCTTTATCTTCGGGTCAAACTCCAGGATCTTGGCAATCCATTTACTTCTTCTCCCATCTATGTCAAGCTGTATAAGGATGTCCTTCATAGAGGCTGAAGGAACGTATACAGTCAATTTTGAGTGCAAGACATAGACTCTGAAATATTTGAGAGATTTCACCAAGGCATAGGCCTGTTTCTCCATGATCTCATACCTAATCTCTGCATCTCTTAATGCCTTGTTGAAGAAGGAAATGGGTTGCTCTCGCCCTTCCTCATTTTTTTGCAATAAGACCGCTGCTACTGTATCAAAAGAAGCAAAAGAAAAAATAGGAAATCCTTAGAATAATCAGGACTGATCAACACAGGTGCCTCATTCAATGCCCTTTTTTTTTGGAAAAAAGATTCCCTGGGCTCAGCAGTCCATTTTACTTCATTTCCCTTTCAGATCATGGTTGTGATGTGTTTCACCAACTCAGCAAAATTTGAGACGAACCTCCTCAAAAAGTTAATATTCCCTAGAAAAGCCTGGACTTCTTTTCTAGACCCAGGAAGTGACAGGGTCTGAATTGCCTCTACCCTACTGGGATCAATTCTCACTCCCTCTAGTGATACTATATGGCCTAACAGCTTCCCCTCTTTCATAGCAAACAAAGATTTCTTGGGATTTAAGGAAAGGCCAAACTTCCGGCATTTCAAGAAAAATTTCCTTAAGTGACAACAGTGATCTTTATCAGACCTGGAGAAGATTGTGATGTCATCCAGATAGATCACCACAAACTGATCTTTCTCCCTGATGAAGGCTATATCCATGGCTCGCTGAATTGTTGCTCCTGCATTCATCAATCCAAAAGGCATTTTGGCATACATGAATGTGCCCCAAGGAGTGGTGAAGGTTGTTTTTTCTCTGTCTTCAGGCATGACTAATATATGATTATAGCCAGAAAAACCATCAATCATATATATCCTAGATGCACCAGTTACCCTCTGCAATATGTATTCCATGTTGGGCAAGGGATAGTTGTCTTTCTTTGAGCTCCTGTTCAGGTTCTTGAAATCAAAACAGAGCCTAATTTCTCCACTTTTCTTCCTCACTAAGACCAAATTGGCCACCCACTTAGAATATCTCAAGGGGACAATGATTTGGGAATCTAACAATTTCTTCACTTCTCTCTCCATGACAGGAAACAACATGGGATTTATTTCTCTTAGCTTCTACCTAAATGGATTAGCCTCTTCCTTTAGTGGGATCTTGTGTTCAATGACAGATGTGTCATATGTCTTGAGGTCTTCATAGGTCCATGCAAACACATCATAAAATTATCTTAATAACTCAGTATATTTAGCCCTCTGTTCTTTGGTCAGGCTGCTTGACAACTTGACAAACTTAGGCTCCTCCTATGTGCCAATGCTGCATTCAGCTGTATCAGTGTCTCCATCGGAAGCCTTGCCCTTTAGTGCCACATCATTCCCATCGAACAGTATTTCTAAAGGGACTAGTCCCTTTAGAAGGTGATTGCTAGGCAGATGAATAATATGGTGATTAGCAATTTCATTTAAAAATACCATAGGGTGAGGGTGACTTTCGAGATCAGGATCCTAATCAATGTGCAATGCAGAAAATTCATCCACAGACTCGAGAAAATTTTTCGATTTCTAGATCGCTTTGAATACCTTCCAATGCTTGATATTGTCTGGAACAGATGTCCTGTATCTTATCTCGACCTCATATTTGATCTTAGGCATTAGAGGGATCTTGAAAAGACTAGCTGAGACAGCTAAGGAATCAACCAAAGTATTTTACTCTCTAGGAATAAAAGAAATGTTGAGAGCCGAGAAGAAATTATCAATCAGGTCCCATATCTCATTTCTGTAACTTCTGAGCCGAGGATGCTTAGTTTCGATAAGCATTTCTGACTTGCTGAATAATCAACTTAGCATCTCCGAACAT
>JASDQU010171436.1:1644-20156 GCA_032191745.1 Picea mariana
AATATTAAAAATCACTTGTGTGTTTCATACGAAATTTGCACCGGTGCTTTTATGTAATCAATTAGCACTAATTTCAATATTAATTTAATACCACAAAATTATTTTAAAAATTTGGCCTTTAGTGTGTTAAGCTTATACAAAGCACTGGTGCTTATGTGTTATTAATATGCATCGATGCTATTGTGTTATTGATAAGTACCAAGGCTTTTTTGTTACTACAAAGCACCAGTGCTTTCAATTTTTAATGCATTGGGGGGGTTTTCCCTGTAACGCACCGATGCATATTATTTTATATGAAATTAGTGCCTTCTTATTAATAACACACTAGTGCATTCTATGCAGAAATCCCCGGTGCTTAATTATTTTTAACTCCCCCAGTGCTTATTTATTTTTAATTCCACCGATGCGTTTTAATGTTAAATCCCCGATGCTTATAAGGAAAATGCCCCAGTGCTTTCATATTTTACTACCCTGATGCTTGACGTTAAGTGTACAACATCAGTGTTGTAGGTGTATGTATGCACCGATGTTTGTTCCTTATACAAACACACTGATTTGAAAACATCCGCTAACACCTCCGGCCACCCAGATTTTTCAAGTTATAATCAACTTCCATTATAGTATCTGTAAAACATCCGCTATCGAAAACAAATGTTGTAGCGAAGGTTTTTTTGACAATTTTTGCCAATTTTGTAACACTAGAAACCTCCGCTAAAAGGTATTTTCCTTGTAGTGATACAAGTCACCTCACTTAATCATCTAGAATTTCCTAGAAACATAGGAATTTTAATTAATTTAATCAATTAGGGAACCAACTCCCTTAGTAAATGAAAGACCCCTTAGGTTTTGATAGAATAGTGATTTTGTGGAGGTAGGATGCTCTTGCATCACTTTGTCTCCTCCTCAACAACACCCTTTGATTAAGTTAAATCCACCATTCCTTAAACAACATTCTACTTTGTGGATATACAAAGTCACAACGAAAGGTAGACACACACATGTCTTTCATGAAGTTTTTTCAACAGATCTACATTGTCACCAGTAGATTTAAAACCATCAAGTTTATCATATCTTGTAGAAATAGATCCATACACAATCTACTCAACTTGAAATTCCCACACCAAATCTACAGATCTACTTCACTTGACATGACTCACAACAAATGGCACACTCAACAACACTTGTAAGTCATCGAACAACTCACACACGACAACCTCGCATGTCTTCTAGCATTAGATCATTGTCGCTAGAGAGTCCAAGTTACCTTGGTTTTGATACCATATTTCACTGTGTAGAGGGGGTCCCTTGTCCTACAAACAAAGGGTCTCATACATCAATTTGGTGTCTAATAGATTGATTGATTTATTTATTATGACATTCTATACAACAAAGAGCCAAAAAATAACAGTAAGCACATAAATCTGAACAAGAAAATGCACAAGATATTTATTCTACAAACCCTTTACCAAGAAAATCATGCCAACATTCAAAGATATCTTCATTCTCCTTGAGAAATCTACCCAATCCAACGATCAAGGCACTTTACAATAGAGTATATACTTAAACTTGTATATAAGTTTCATCACGAATAAATACCATGAGTCTATAAATTACCAATGATAAACTCATCACTCATCACATAAAAGTTAACTAAACTACTCTTGAATAAATCAAGATTAATGTAACATCTTATTATATTAAAGAATGAGAACACAAAAATAATTACACAAAAGGTGTTTATTAAGGGAGGGTTCTTTTTCATTTTTTCGTCATCTGCCCGCTACCTATCAAACAATGACATGTGTTCATCATCCCTCTGACTAGTTTACCAAATCTACATGATTTTATTCCACATACAGATCGGGTTGCCCATAGGTCTGTGAATAGCGAGACCTTTCCACTCGGCCCTACTTTGCACCTCCTCTCCAACCTTTCCACTTTCTCTACATCCCTCAACCCATCAAATTCTCTTACATTCATGTCGTAGCTTTCACTAAGGAACACCATTTTTTCATTAGAAGCCAAAAACATCTGTCTCGACATTGAATCCCAAAGAAACCAATAGATGGAGACTAAAACAATAAATCCCTCTATCTTTCTTTCTTTCCCTTGCCAACCGCCAATGTCGACATGCCATACCAACAAGTCAAACATGTATTTATAGTTCAATTTGCATCGGTCATTTGATAATCCTAGTAGAGAGTTGGTTTCTGAAGGTGAAAACAAGTGTTGTGGTTGTTTGTGTTGTGTTTATCATCCATCTCGCTTTTTCTTTTGCTCCAATCTTATAATTAATTAGCGATAATAATAGAGTCGTTCCAGTGGAAATCACTAGGGATCTAGGCTCTACAATGAAGAATCAAAACAAATATAGCAATAAATGATTTCTTCAAGGCTAGGAAACTATAATAATGTTGGGTTTGGAGTGTTGCGGGTGCTTCAAATAAATGTGTCATTGTCAGGTGGCAACTGAACGCTACTAAGAAACTAATTCATTTTTTCTTCAATCCCCATACACCTCACCTCATATTAAATGTTTAAATATTTTTTAATAATATTTTKGATGTAGGGGATTGTGAGAATTCGTGAAACATTCTCCACCACTTGGTATTTATTTTTGTGTTTTTTTGGGTATTTTGGAATATGAATTTAGGTGATTGGGTGTCTCCACGGTCCTCTCTTTATTTTTATTTTTCCATGTTATTAACATGAAGAATGCATATTATTTATTAGGGATTGGTGATAAGTAAGTTAAATATTTCATTAAAAGTGGCAGTTGCCAATTTAGAATTCAAGGCTTAAAGCGTAAACCATGAATTCAACATGAATTGGTAACATTGAAGATGGTTCAATTCCAGAAAATTGAAGGTACCAAGCTAAATAATGTTGGAACTATGGTTGTTAGTTCAAGATCTTTAGAATTGATTTCTTCTCCAAAAATTAAGAGACTTCCCACTGTTGCAGTTTGTGTATTTCACTATCTTGAGGAGAAGGAGATAAGTGATGATGATGATGATGATTATAACCATAAACATAGAAGGGGAGTTCCATGGTCTCAATCTTTTAATCTAGATGGTGAAGAGGATGATTTGACAAAACCTGTCAAGAAGTAGGGTGGGATTTCAAATAATGACCAAACATTATAGGAAAGTGAGGCACAATTTTCATATGGTCTTGGGGAATATACCCCCATTACAAATAGAGAGAAGGATCCATAAATTTTGACAAGAGATGTGTGGATGAAGGTCAAAAATACGCAAAGGGAAGTCAGATATATTATAGTGAGATAATAACATTGGAATGTATTCTATATGAGTAACCGTTAGAAGATATAAAACACTACTATCACAACCTTTTCACAAATTTTTTATTTGGTTTATCACACAATGTACATTTTCAATAGAAAAATTCAAACCGAGTAACAGTTAAAAAATGTACAACACTACTATCACAACTTTTCTATTTGGTTGACCACATAATATAGGTTTTGAATAAATAAAATTCATACCACTAGAGGCAAAGTACAACACATGAAATATTATTACTGTTGTAATCTTCCAGCAAATCGACACCCCACTCTCAATCAAAAACTTGTTCCATATTATCTCTCACCCATGTAATATTTTATAAACTTGGGAATAACATCTCATAAATTGTTGTGCATTGTTGAAGTGATGATCCCCTCTGTAACACACCCACCCCCTTAAACACTCTTTTATAGTAGGGGGGGCATAATAATTTTTGTTTTTGTTTTCCCTCCAACTATCTCATCTCGAGTCATATTTAGGGTCCTACCCCAACGGGGAAGGTCCAGTCATCAACCTTTCCAACATATGGCATAATCACCATCTAACCCATTGTCTGAGGGAATTTTTGACATTTGGGGTTCATGGCCACTTTAAATCACAATCCTCCCAAAACACGAATTCCAGTCTCATAGATCGGATGGTCGAGAGGAGTCCCGTAGGATCCATAGATCCATGGTCCAGGTCACTTTGCGACTTCGGCTTCGGAAGACATGGGAAAACTAACACGCAATCTCCCCGATGCACGAACTCCAAACTCGTAGATCCAACGGTCAAGGCAGGTCCTGGAAGATCCTTGGATCTACAGTCCATATCACATCGCAACTTCAGGTTTTAGAGGTTTAGTCACACCAACGCGAGATTCTCCCGATGTGATAACTCTGATCTCGTTGATCCGACGGTCAAGGTGGGTCCCGATAGATCCTTGGATCTACGGTCCAGATCACATCGTGACTTCGGGTCTCGGATGGTTTCAGGGGTTAAATCTCGCACTCTTTCCCATGGCCAATGGCCACGATGGCCCTTGGTTTTCTCTAAACGGATCACATCCATTCATCTTTCAGATAAGGAAATATCTTCCCTTCCGAGACCTTGACATTACCATTTTCCTGAGCTTTACCCTAAATGAGTTAGGTACTTGGGTCTGGAAACTCACATGGAAAGGGGGTTTGGGAGAGGTATCCTCTTCAGATGGGTAGTTTCAGATCGACACAATATCTTCTATCTCGACCGTGAAACGTCTTATGCCCCGGAAAGCCTCCGAAGTTACGCTGGGAATATCGTCTATCAACGAGAAGTGTGAGTTCACAAGGAGATGAAAGCATACACATAACATAACCATTTCACAAAGAAGGAGTTTATGGATGCATATATATACATGTATTTCTAAGACCAAGAAATCAATCATCATTCTAATTCAACAATTGAAGCAGGGAAAAGACTTATCAGAACCAGTCAATGTGAAGCGACTACTGCAAGGGGTGTCCGTTTCCACCCAACCGTAGGCTCAGTCACTCCAAATGGATTTACCACTAGCCACCTCCAAGCTAGACCACGATGCTCTGCAACACAACCTTTCTTCTTGCTCAGCCACGGTAGGGACATAGATTACTCTCCTCTTCCTGTAGGATCCTGGCAATGGTTTACATGATACCAAGCAAGGAGGACTAGCCTCATTATCATCTTGTATCATAACCTCTTCTATCATTTCCTGTATCCAAAACGCTTAGTTTTCAGTTCTTCCTTGAATCCCCCGAGATTCACTTCCCGTCTCTGCACTCTTCGCAGGTGTTTTTTTCCTCTGCCTGCCACACCTTCCTTTCTCGCCTCTTTTATCAAGGTCGCGTGTGGCTCAAATTCCCAGTCTGTAGTCAGGTCTGGAAGCCTTACCGATCAATTCTATGCCCTGTCCCCTCATTAACTATTGAGGAGTTCTTTCCACCCACCAGCCTGGTTGTAATTCATTTCTAGGTCAAAGGACGATTCTGGTCCTGAGTAATTAATTCCAGTAAGCACTGGTTTGGTGAAGGTTAACGCAACCATTCCTTGTCCCCTTCACCCTCTCTTCGTGTAGAATTCGTGATCTTTCCAAGTACAACCCCCCTTCCAGTAGTCATGCAACACTTGTCCATTTTATTAGTAAATAATTAGGTTCACATTTGTTTACCTTTCAAGCAAAGGTCCATCGAATCAATATTCACACACTTAAAGTTTTCCATAGTCTCTTGGCCATTTATAGTTATATTTACAAGCTCGGAGAAATAAGGTGTTATAATTCTCTCACCCTTAAAGGAACATCGTCCTCGATGTTCTATCTATTAACATGTCTGGTATGTACATAAGTGAATAAAAATGGATATGCATGTCTCATGGCATCCTCCATTTCCCATGTGGCTTCATCTGGGCTAAAGTGTTTCCACTGCACCTTGACCTGTGCGATGGTTCGGTTCCTGAGTGGGGTTTCCTTTCTGTCTAGTATGCATTGAGGTTTTGGAATTAATTCTCCCTCTGGTTCTACCTGGATCACAAACCAATCAATTATATGATTAGAATCATGTACTTATTTCTTCAACAATGAAACATGGAAAACATTATGTGATTTTACTGTGGGAGGGAGTGCTAGACTATAGGCTTCAGGTCCCACTCTATATATAACTTCGAAGGGTCCAAAATACCGAGGCGCCAACTTGTCACAAGATCCCATCCTCGGGGAACTCTTCCTGGGCCTAACCTTGAGATAGATGTGGTCTCCTGTCTTGAATTCTCTAGGGGTTCTCTTTCTGTCGACATAACTTTTCTGTCTATCCTAAACGATTTTCAGATTTGGCTTTATCTGAATCACTTGTTGTTCCATTTCTTTCAACATGTTAGGACCAATTGTAATTCTGTTCACAGGATTACTCCAACTGACTGGAGTGTTGCACGACCTACCATAGAGGACTTCGAAAGGGCTCATCTTTAGTGATTCTTGGTAGCCATTGTTGGAGGCAAATTCCACCAGTGGTAGGTAATCTTCCCACTTTTTAGGTTGATGCATTACATGCATCCTTAACATGTCTTCTAGGATTTGGTTCACTCTTTCCGCCTGTCCATCAATTTGAGGATGATAGGCTGTGCTAAACAGTAATTTGGTCTCCAAACCAGCCATCAAGGATTTCCAAAAGTTTGAAGTAAATTTTGTGTCCCTGTTGGACACGATCTCCTTAAGCATGCCATGTAGTCTGAATATCTCCCTCATGAATATGTTGGCAATATCTATTGCCTTGCAAGGCGATTTGACGGGACTAAAATGAGTGGACTTGCTCAATTTATCCACCACTACCATGATGGAGTCATTCTTCCTGGCCGATGTTGGCAATTCGGTGATGAAATCCATGGAGATGGTCTCCCATTTCCATTTTGGGATTGGAAGAGGTTGTAATAATCTTGCTAGGTGTCGGTGTTCTTCTTTAACTTGTTGGCATTCTAGACATTTAGTTAAATACTCAGCTATGTCTTTCTTCAATCCAGGCTAATAGAATTGTTTTCTGGTGGCCGTGACCATCTTCGATAGCCCGGATGGCCTGTGTATGGTCTCTTGTGCAATTTGTCCATTATGAACCTCTTCAAGTCATCACAACTTGGAATATATAGCCTATTTCGATAAGTCAACAGACCTCCATCTAGCATCTAGTAGCCTTCATACTTTATCCCTGCGAGTTCTTGATCTAGGTACGAAGTCACGGTCTGGAAGAAAGCGTATGTTTCTTGTGCATTCCTGACTCTTTCCCTGACATTCGTCTCACAGGTTCTCACCACTGCCAGGTGAATTGTTTCCATACTTCTGCTAAGGGCATCGACCACCCTATTTTCCTTTCATTTGATATGTTTGATTTCAAAATCAAACTCACTAAGGAGGGCCATCCACATAGCTTGTCTAGCATTGAGTTTTGGTTGGTCAAACAGGTGCCTCAATCCACAGTGGTCTGTCATAAGTAAAAATTTCTTACCTAGGAGGTAATGCCTCCACATTTTCAAAGTGTGCACTATGGCAGCCAACTCTAGATCATGGGTCACATAGTTGACTTCATGCTCATTCAACTTTTGGGATTCATAGAAAACTACGCTTCCCTCTTGCATAAGGACTCCTCTGAGTCCTTCCTTGCATGCATCTGTGCACACGAGGAAGCCATTATCCGGATCGACGATCTTCAACACAAGCGCATGGGTCAGAAGGTTTTTTAGTGACTGAAACCTTTCTTCACATTCTGGTGTCCAAAAGAATTTAACCACATTCCTCTGGAGGGAAGTGATTGGACAACCAATCCTGGAAAACCCTTTTATAAATCTCCTATAGTATCCTACTAAACCCATAAAGGATCTGATATCTGAAACATCCTTTGGGCTAGGTCATTCCATGATGGATTTAATCTTGTTAGGGTCTACTACTACCCCTTCTTCAGATATGACATGGCCCAAGTAATGTATTTGCTTCTGGAAAAAGTCACACTTGCTAAATTTGGTGTAGAGTTGATGCTCTCTTAGCACTTGAAGTACAAGTCTAAGATGTTCCTCATGTTCCTCTCTATTCCTAAAGTATATTAAGATATCATCGATAAAAACCAATACAAGTTTGTCTAGGAATTTGATGAGTACATTGTTCATCAAGCACATAAAAGTGGCAGGGGGATTGGTTAATCCAAATGGTACTACCACAAATTCGTAGTGACCATATCTTGTCCTGAAGGCGGTTTTGTGGATGTCTTCATCCTTGATGGTACCCAGATCTCAAGTCAATCTTTGAGAAAATGGAAGCACCCCCCAATTGATCGAACAAATCATCGATTCTGGGTAAGGGGTATTTGTTCTTTATGGTTACCTTATTGAGTTGTTTATAATCTATGCACAATCGGAGTGTACCATCTTTCTTCTTCACAAACAAAATTGGTGCCCCCCATGGAGACACGCTGGGCCGGATGTAGCCTTTGTACATAATTTCCTTTAGCTGTAGTTTGAGATCAACTAGCTTAGGTGTACTCATCCTATAGGGTGTCCTAGATACTGGCACTTCTCCTGGTGCGAGTTCTATTGAGAAATCAATGCCCCTTCTCGGAGGTAAACCCGGTACCTTTTTTGGAAACACATCTCTATAGTCTCTTAGTATGGGATGGTATTCTAAGCTTGGTCTATCATCTTCAACAGGTTCTGACACCTGTATTTCATATAGAGGACATCCCTTTCTGCAATACTTTTTCATTTGAAGGGTCGATATTCGTCTAACTGAGACAGGTTTCTAGATCCCTTGGAGGGTTATCCTTCTCCCCTCTTCATTTACACATTCTAGGCTTTTATGATAACAGCCCAACTTAGTTTTATATGCAGCTAGCTAGTCCATACCATTCAACAAGTCATACGATCCTAGGGGTAGTATGTTAAGGGTAGCTTGGGTGGGAAATCCATCCATAATGAATTGGTAGGCTGGTATGAACTCCACTATTTTCCTTTTGGTACCAGTGGCTAATTGTACCAACCATGGCTTAGTATGTCTATGTGGATGCAGTTTACACTTATCAACGGTCTGAGGGGCCACATAACTCAAATTTGAGGGTCAATTAAAATAGATACTAGATGGTTGGCGATCATACCTTCCATCTCCACCACTGAGGCTTGGTGGTCAGCTTGTTTATTATCCACGATTGCATAAATTCGTGGCATACTCTTGGCCACGTAATTGATGGTGGTAGCCTCTTGGACATTGTAAATCCTTCTATTTTTCTGTAGTCGGTGTAGATAGTCCCTCATTAGATGTTATTCTCCACAACCCCAACATTTCAAGGGTTCTTTCTTTGGGTTGTCAGTCTTTCCCGAGGTTGATCCAAAAGGTTTATTTCTGCTCTGGGAGGGGAAGTTCTGTTGATGTACACTTTGGGTAGGAAAGCTCATCCTTGAATCCTTCTTATAATTTTTAAATCTTGGGGATTTGAACCCCTTTTTCTAGAACCCCGAACTATTATTCTACTTCCATCCCTCGTGAGGTTCCATTTGAGGCCCAAACTATTCATAACAATATCTTTCCTTCCAGATAGTGTCATCTAGGGTCTTTGGCTCATCAAACTCAATTATGTTTTGGTAGGTTTTAGGTAACCCACTGATGAATCATTGCACCTTTTCCTTTTCTTCTTTTATGTAGGGTACATACCTTAACAACTCAAGGAATCTGCTGACATATTCCTCTATGGTGAGTTGTCCCAACTTGAGTTCATATAACTCTTTAGTTTTCTCATCGAAATATTTTTCCGACATATACTTCTCCCTGAAGTGTTTCTCAAACCGTTTCCAGGATAGGTCCTCTTCATGGATTCCTTTCACATTCTTAAGGTCTTCCCACCAAACGGAAGCCTTTCTATTTAGGTTGAAAGTGGCTACTCGAGCCTTCAAGTTTTCATAGAAATCATGGACTCTGAAATACTTCTTCAGTCCAAGTAGCCAAGCCTCCGCCTCCTCTCCTTTCTTAATCTCACCGTCGAAAAAGGGTGGTTTGGCCTTCCTAAATTCTTCAGGATTATGACTTTTGGAATGCTTTTGTTTCTTCCTTTTCCTTTGACATTGTGAACTAGTTATACTACTAGAAGATCCCTCTGAATCGCCAGTTTCCTTCCTAGAGGATTCATCCGACGCTTGTCCCCTGTCTCCAGGTTGGACCTTTCTCGAGGTACTCTTCCCAGTGTGGCCACTTAAAGGACCACACTTCCGTATCTTAGGTGGACTTCGACTCCTCTTTGTTTGTCGTCGGTCCACATGACTGGTGTTAGGTCCATGTTGTAGTTGTCTCTATATGTCGGATAAACTCTGTAGCAAGATTGAATTAATTTTCGTTTTCTTCTCTTGCTCTTTTATCAATCTCTTGTTGTTGGCCTTGCATCTCTGTAATTCAGCCATGAGACTCCTCACAGTCTCAGCCTGGTCTGGAGGGGTCTCTACCACCCTCCTCTCGTCAGACTCTTCGTCTATTGTGGGATCCATCCCCCACTTTGTGGCACGTCACCATTCTGTATGATTGCATTTTCTCGCGGTTGATCGACCACTTGAGTGCAGACAAAACACTTTCTATTAGCTAACATTATATTAGTTCATAACCAAGACATAATCCATATTTCTTAAATACATACACACATGGCAATAAGCTAGCATTCCTTTCTATAATAAGGAAGGGAGTAAGGTAGGGTGTCGTCCCTTTAATGTGGTTTTTACGCAGCTCGTCCATGATCCCAAACAAGTCGAGTGTTGTAACCATGCTCTGATACCAATTTGTAACACACCCGCCCCCTTAAACACTCTTTTATAGTAGGGCAGGGCATAATAATTTTCATTCTTGTTTTCCCTCCAACTATCTCATCTCGAGTCATCTCTAGGGTCCTACCCTGAGGGGGAAGGTCCAGTCATCAACCTTTCCAACATATGGAATAATCATCATCTAACCCATTAGTTGAGGGAAGTTTCGGCGTTCGAGGTTCATGGCCACTTTAAATCACAATCCTCTTGAAACACGAACTCCAATCTCATAGATCGGATGACAGAGGGGAGTCCCGTAGGATCCATAGATCCACGGTCCAGATCACTTCACGACTTCGGCTTCAGAAGACTTGGGAGCACTAACACGCAATCTCCTCGATGTGTGAACTCCGATCTCATAGATCCAACGGTCAAGGCGGGTCCCGGAATATCCTTGGATCCATAGTCCAGGTCACATTGTGACTTTGGGTTTCAGAGGTTTAGTTGCACCAACGCGCGATTCTCCCGATGTGTGAACTCCGATCTTGTTGATCCAATGGTCAAGGTGGGTCCCGATAGATCCTTCGATCTACGGTCTAGATCACATCGTGACTTCGGGTTTCAGATGGGTTCAGGGGTTAACTCATGCGCTCTTGCCCATGGAAAACGACCATGACGGCCCTTGGTTTCCTCCGAACGGATCACATCCTTTCGTCTTTCAGACAAGGACATATCTTCCCTTTCGAGACCTTCGCATTACCATTTTCATGAGCTTTACCCTGAACGAGTTAGGGACTTGGGTCTGGCAACTCACACGGAAAAGGGGTCTAGGAGAGGTATCCTCTTCAGATGGGTAGTTTCAGATCGACACGATATATTCTATCTCGACCATGAAACGTCTTGTGCCCTGGAAAGTCTCCAGAGTTAAGCTGGGCATACCGTCTATTAGCGAGAAGTGTGAGTTCACAAGGGGATGGAAGCATACGCATAACATAACCATTTCACATAGAAGGCGTTTATGAATGCATATATATACATGTATATCTAAGACCAAGAAATCAAATATATATATAAGACCAAGAAATCAGTCAACATTCTAATTCAACAATTGAACCAGGGAAAAGACTTATTAGAACCAGTCAACATGAAGTGACTACTGCAAGGGGTGTCCATTTCCACCCAACGGTAGGCCCAGTCACTCCAAATGGATTTGCCACTAGCCACCCCCGAGCTAGACCACGATGCTCTGCAACACAACCTTTCTTCTTGCTTAGCCACAGTAGGGACAGCAGTTACTCTCCTCTTCCCATAGGATCCTGGCAATGGTTTACACGATACCAAGAAAGGAGGACTAGCCTCATTTATCAGCTTGTATCATAACCTCTTATGCCATTTCTTGTATCTAGAACGCTTAGTTTTCAGTTCTTCCTTGAATCCCCGAGATTCACATTCTGTCTCTGCACTCTTCGCAGGCGTTTTTTTCCTCTGCCTGCCACACCTTCCTTTCTCACCTTTTTCAGCAAGGTCATGTGTGGCTCAAATTCCCAGTCCGCGGCCAGGTCTGGAAGCCTTATGGATGAGTGTTATGCCCCATCCCTTCATTAACTCTTGAGGAGGTCTTGCCACCCACCGGCCTGACTGTAATTCATTTTTGGGTCAGAGGACGGTTCTGGTCCTGAGCAATTAATTCCAGTAAGCATTGGTTTGGTGAAGGTTAACGCAACCATTCCTAGTCCCCTTCACCCTTGCTTTGTGTAGCATTCATGGTCTTTCCAAGTACACCCCCCCTTTCCAGTAGTCATGCACCACTTGCCCATTTTCTTAGTAAATAATTAGGTTCACATTCGTTTACCTTTCAAGCAAACGTCCATCGAATCAATATTCACACACTTAAAGTTTGCCATAGTCTCTTGGTCATTTATAGTTATATTTACAAGCTAGGGGAAACATGGTGTTACATCCTCATGCACTTTGTACTATGGATCTCATATGAACCAGTGGTTTCCATCCTCTAATTGAATTGTACCAATGCCCAATGAAATTGTCCTAATACATAACAACAACCCTTCTTTTCCTTATATTCCAATAGTCCTTGAGAGATTAGAAACACCAATTGAGGTTGATTTAGTGATGAACAGGTATTTCACGACTCCTGACATCACATCCTCCCATCACATGTCCACTTATCCACTTATGTTTACCCCTAGTAGAAGACCTTTTGAAATATTTATTTTCCATCCAAAAATAAAATCCCCTAATCTTTAAACAACATAACTACCTTGATTCACCTCAATGTTTCCTTTCCCAACTTTGAGGGTATACTAATATACTTTCTTTACACACCATGCACCTAATACCTCCTCTTGGAATGAACCTATCCATGTTCCAAATTAGAGGTCCTAATTGCAAGTTAGGTGGTTATGGGGCCCTTTTCCCCATAGATTTAGTACTTTACAACATTGTCAACTATCATAACTTTCTAGTTCGTCTTATTTGTTTGTCTTAATTTATAATCTTGGCATGGTTACGTTTCTATGAGTGTTCCAGGTAGCTATATTTTAATGTCTCCCTTTATTTCTATTTTAATAATATGCTCATTTTACGAGTAGCCTTGATGGTGTCACCAAAAGAAGGTGATCTGTCACGTTGGAACTAAATGAAGGGCCCATCATGATTAAGGACACCAGGCGTTGAACACCTTACCCTTATAAATTTGGTTTGGTACTTGAAAGTTGGTAACATCAAGTAAAATTATGTGTTTAATTGTGTCACCAACCAAAAGAAAGTGATACATTAGGTTGGAATTAGATGAGTTGCAATACATTAGGTTGGAATTACATGAATTGAATATCATTATGAAGGGTACAAGCAATTGGACATCTTGCATTTTTAAAGTTTGGTTGGTAATTATATATCGAGTAAAAAAAAATATAGATTTATGTTAAGATGAAATGAGATTTTGTTAGTTAGGTTCAATAGTGTTTATTTTTATTATATTAGTTTAGATTTTTTGGAAGATTAATTTCCTGTTATATATATATAATATGAAATTAATCTTTCAAAAAAATTTAAACTTCAACTATAATAATAATTAATCTTTTAAATATATATTATTTTTTTCTTTAAAATACTTGGATAGATAGTGCAACTTCAACTATAATAATAATTGATAACTTTAAAGGATTTGATTGAATTTGAACATATAATTTATGTTTTTTCGTAAACAACACGTTTTGGATATTTGGACTAATGGTTCAAACAATTAACTTTTATATATATATATATATATATATATATATATATATATATATATATATATATATATCACATACGAAAGAAGCCAACAACAATTAGTATAAATCATTTGGTTCGTAAATTCATATGGACTTCCTATATGTCCACATCTAATCTCAATTTAAATATGGTATCAAAATAGTAATCTTACACTATTAAAATTTCAAAATATTTATTTAATTTAATCATACTATACTAAAATCATAAAAAAAACTATTACCTTTATCCTAATAAATTTTTAATATACAAATCTTTTCCAAACTAATTTAAAAAAAAAATATCTAACATTATTTAATAGTAAATACTATTATATTAATTTTTTTATAACCAAATCACTCAAAATCAACATTATTTAATAGTAAATACTATTATATTAATTTTTTTATAACCAAATCACTCAAAATCAACACTTCCTTCATATCCCATTCCATACCATTTTCCAATAACATTGACACCCCTTTTCATATTTTCATAGTAGAAAAGATTCCATACCATTTTCCAATAACATTGACACCCCTTTTCATAGTAAAAAAGAGCCACCAATGCCAAAGTAACGATAAGGTCATTGATTGAAAAGTAGAAGCACCATGATTATAATCTTTTAAATTCTATGTGAGATTCTAAATCTTATTTCTCATCAAACAAAGTGCCCTTAAAATGGTTTGAAACACTAAAATGATTAGATATACATAATAATAAGGATGAAGCATGTGAAGGTATCATATGCATATTTTTAGAATTTAGTTACTCTTAAAAAAAAATGGTTTTGAGATGAAGTGATAATTGAAAAAAAAAAAATAACAATTAATTTTTTTTTTAATGATATTATAGATAGATCAATAAAGCACACTATTATTTTGAATAAGGAAAAGTGATGTGGACAACAAAAAAAACTCTATTTTAAACTTGTCAAATAAGATTATGTACAAGTATACATTACACCAATTAAAAAAAAAAACTATGAATTAATTAACCATCAACACGAATAAATCAATTTCTTTGCAATATATAATGTAGAAACACCCCTCCCTCATAGATAGAGACTATATTGAATAAATTTTTCTTTTAATTGTAATTCAAGGGGTTAAGTGATTGATCAAAGCTAGTGTTAACTTTTGTATTCCTAATTTTAATTTAATATATGTTAACTCTTGTATTTTTAATTTTAATTTAATAATTTAGATAAAGATTATATTGAATACAAATTTCTTTTAATTATGATTCAGGGGTTAAGTGATTTATCAAAGTTAATATTAATTTATTTATTCTTAATTTTAATTCAACAATTTAGTGTAATTGATATTTTTTGGATTAGTAGAGTTTAAGATGATTTTTTACTTTTGAGAGTAAATTCAACTCATTTATTCTTAATTTTAATTCAACAATTTAGTGTAATTGATATTCTTTGGATTAGTAGAGTTTAAGATGACTTTTTACTTTTGAGAGCAAATTCTCTAAAACCTGATCCTAATTGAGAGTAACTTGCTTAGAAGCCCATCACAGGATTATTGATGTCTATGCTTTGGCAAAAGCTTCATTGTCACTTACATGTGAACTAAGGGCATAAGAGAACCAACGTAAGAGAATGAGCCATACCTTCTCCAAAGTATGCAAGTTGGACAAGATATAAAGCACTAAAAAACTCAATAATAACCTTTAAATGGTCAATTTATAGATAGTTGTTGCTATGGAAAAGCCAAAGCTTCATTCTCACTTACATGTGAAGTAAGGGCATAAGACGCAAGAGAATGAGCCATACCTTCTCCAAAATATGCAAGTTGGACAAGACGTAAAGCACTAAAAAACTCAATAATAACCTTTAAATGGTCAATTTATAGATAGTTGTTGCTATGGAAAAGCCAAAGCTTCATTGTCACTTACATGTGAAGTAAGGGCATAAGAGAACCAACGCAAGAGAATGAGCCATACCTTCTCCAAAGTATGCAAGTTGGACAAGATGTAAAGCACTAAAAAACTCAATAATAACCTTTAAATGGTCTATTTATAGATAGTTGTTGCTATGGAAAAATTTGTTGAGAACAACTATTACCTCTCATGACATAGATGATTCTCTATAATCTAAATGTTTCATAAGAGGAAGAATATGCCTAGTTTCTCTAACGAAAGGTATGGACAAAGAACTTAAATGATCTATTGCAAAAGGTTGAGATTTAGAATTTATTTTTATATAATTTTGAGAAGTTTGTCCACTAATGCCTGCCTTAGCAACAAGGGAGATGGTATTAAATTTACATCGTTTCAAATTAATATATTTTTATGATACTAGTACAATTTCCATTACGATTGTAAGATTGTGAAATTATATTTTTTTAATATAGTCAATATTTTAAAATATCTTCTCTTAACAAGTTTCATAAAGATATAAATTATATAAGATACCCTTTCCTATTCATAGAATAATCATAGTACTTTAAAACATATTCCTCTTATCTATATATCCATCTCTACTTTAAAACATATTCCTATTATCTATTTATCTATCTTTATTTTAAAACATATTCCTTAGTGTTTGTTGTGGTCCTTCCTCTCATCATGATTGCTCTTGTCAACATTTCCACAACTTGAGCTTGATCTTCAATGTGTTATAAATCTTGCATTACACAATGTTTTGGATGAATCATCACGCAATTAATTTTGTTTTCTCAATTCTAGTGTCAACGAAACAATTGAGTACTTTGGTGCACTTGCCATTTCTAATGATCAAAGTTGATCAAGCCTATGTGAATACTAATACCAACTAATTCAGGAAATCACAATAAGCATAATGATTAAGAACATGTGTTTCCTCCTTGGAGGTCATAGGTTCAGATCCAGAGGGAGGCAAGGTATGTATACCTTTGTAGACTTTAGCAATCAAATCATTATATGGAGGGGGTCCCTTCTCCCACAAACAAAGGGGTCTCATAATTTTGCACTTTACAACTATTGCTATATTTAATTTACAACATAGCTTGCTCATTTAAGAGCTCAACATGTTACTTGCAGGGGAATTTGGAAACACCCCTCAACACAAGCACAAGCCACTCAAGCTAAACCCAATTGACTTATTTTAATCTTCATTAATGGAGTGATTTAAAAATTGGAAAAATTAACCTTAATTAAAGAGGATAAAATTCTGCTTTAATTTAATAGTATCATAATCTTAATTAATGAAGTGATTTAAAAATGAAAAAAAAATATTTTTATTAAAAAGATAAAATTCTGCTTTAATTTACTTATTTTTTGAAATTTTGAAATTCAAGTTTTTTTAAATGAATTAAAATTCTTAAAAAAAAAATTATGATTAAAGTTTCCAAAATAAAATAATAACTTTTTAAAAATCTTTAAAAAAAATTATTTCAACCAAAAAAATAACTAAGCTTATCCACTTTTTATCTTACTTCTTACTTAATCTCAAAAATATAGACTTAAAAAAAAATACAAAATAGTTACTTAATTTTTTTTTTAAAAAACCTTATATATATAATTTCTCTTTCTTGAAATGTAAAGTAAGAGGCAAGTCCCCCCAAAAATATTGATGCTATATGTTTCAGGGTAAATTATTAATGTAAATACAAAAAAAATCCAAATTAAATTTTAATATATATATCATCATTAATATTTTAATATTAAATATTTTTTTAATTTTTTTTTAAAAGATTTGATAAACATTACTTAAGTGAAGTTCAGGTTCAAATCTAATTATTTACTATTAATGTTAAGAACCAACAGATCACTCCCAAACATACAACTTATGACTTAGTAAAAACTAAAAAACATCGTTATTTACTATTATTTACTACTGATGCCAAAAGCCAACAACCCACTCCCAAACATAAAACTTATGAGTTACTAAAGACAGAAACATCTCAAAACATATTACAGTGAACATATATCCAAACACATCTGCCCTTCTCACCTTATCACAACCAATCAACATATCACTTAAAAAAAAGTTTTAATACTAAATACTTAACAGTCACTCCAAATATTGTGACCGTACTACCTAACCAGTGCACCTAATTTTATGTAATCTCTGCATTCTAGAGTATATTCTGATTTGGAAGTCCCCACCGCACCGACACCTATATACTCTGCATCATCATGTGGCGTGATTAAAGCAAAGAGAATCCAAAGTTGGGCATTGGAAGGCCTTAAAGATCTGACCGACACACTTAATTCAATTCCAAAACAATTAACAACCAAAAACAACAAAACATAATGAACAGACTTTGAATAAACGATTCTCAAATTATGACAGAGACAGGTCCCTTGACAAGCGGATCTCCGATCTCAAAAAGCCCAACAGCCCCTTTTAAAACAGTAATTCATTTCAAACGTAAGGACATACTTGGAGCTTCCACGACATTTCCAGATAACAGTAGTCAAGTCCTTCAAAATTCATGTTATTTAATGATCAGATTGCCTTCCCCAACAACAGGCTCATTGAGGTCAACGAACAGTGTGTTGGGTATCTGCAAAACCGTCTGAAAGTCATGTATTATATGTATTCATATCAATGGTGAGAACTGGATCTGCTTCTTCAGGCTTTCAGAACTCCAGTTTGAGAGTTAGAGTCGCGGAGAATCTCAGAGTTGCAGAGCCCAATATTTTGGATGCCATGGCGGCTGTTTCTCCAAGCTTTTCTTCATACTCTTCATC
>JASDQU010171437.1:5435-21106 GCA_032191745.1 Picea mariana
ATAAAGGTCAATATTAATAAGGCCTTTCAATAAAATAGAATAAGGCAGATGTAAGAAGACCTAATAGAAGCTTTCGCTTCTAGAAGGATCTTCCTCTAGATGCTTCTTTTTAGTATAAATAGGAGTCGAGGGTATGAGAACCCTAGCTTGGATATTATTGTAATAGAGCTATGCTCAACTGGAGGTTGCCCCCTCAAAGAGGCCCATGAACATTGGTTTCAAATTCAAAGTGCTATTTTTGTTGTTATTCTTATATCATTTCAGTGTTATTGTGGTGAATGTTCTGGTTATATTGTTGTTATTCTACCATTACTAGCATTTTATTTCTGTTCTGCATACATTTTATATCTAGTATATTACACTTTAACACCAAAAATTTTGCCTTCCAATTGGTCCTTTTTCAATAGGAGACTTAAACACTCCATCACAAGAATAAAAATCAGGGGAGAAAGTGGACATCCTTGTCGTAACCCGTGCTCTCTTGAGAAAAAGGAAGTGGCCTCTCCATTGATCAACACTACAAATGAGGAACTGACCACGCAGCTCATAATCCACTGCACAAAAAGTAGACTGAAACCAGTTTGTACTAGGATCATGCATAGGAAATCGCAGTTTACACAATCGTAAGCTTTTCTAAGGTCCAATTTAAGAATAAGAGCTCTTTGTTTTCCAGTCTTTATACTATGAATGCACTCTTGAGAAGTACCAATAGCATCCAATATCTACCTTCCTTTTAAGAAACCAAGCTGATTACTAGATAGCTCTCTTGAAAGTACTGGTTTAATCTTGTCTGCAATAACTTTGGAAACTAGCTTATAACACATATTGCACAGAGAAATAGGTCTAAAATTGTCAAAGGAATTCGGATTAATCTCCTTTGGAATAAGTGCTAGAAAGATAGTGTTCAGAGAGCCTCTAACCCTTCTTCTCACCCTTGTGTCTTCCACAAGCTCCAATAAATCATCACCCACCACCTCAAAATATTTAATATAAAATTCCATCGTCCAGACATCTAGGCCTGGACTCTTATCACTTGAGAAAAGTTTTAAAGTTTCCCAAATTTCCTGTTTAGTGACCGGTTTGTCAATAAGTCCAGAGTCCTCAGTAGTAACAAAGAGAGGATAAAGCCGTGCTAGGTCCAACTGAATTTCATGAGACAAGACAATATCCTTTGAAAAAAACTTTTTAAAATATTTTTTAGCCTTCTTCTTTATCTTTGCTTGACCTCTGTGTAGTTGTCCCTCTTTGTCCTTAATTTCCCATATATGTTTTTGATTTCTCTTTGCACTTGCCAATTTATGGAAAAACTTTGTGTTACAGTCACCACTTTTTAGCCAAATAGGCCAGCTTTTTTTCTTCCATTGTTTCTCTTCAATCAATAAAAGCTGGTTTCGTTCTGTTTCCAAGGTCTTTAGTCTATTGTCGCTAGAGCCCAAACTTGGCAGAGCAGCTATGACATCCCTAATCTCTCCTTCTAAAGAGACAAGTCTTCTTTGTTTCTTTTCCCTTTTCATTTTTTCCCAAGTTTTTACTCGGGCTTTTAAGGTTTTTAATTTTAACACAAACCTATATTAAACATCGACTTCCTCTGATAAAACAGGATCCTTCCAAACATCCTTTACAATATGCTCAAAATCCTCTTCAATAAGCCATGTAGGGTTTAATTTGAATGGAAAGGCTACGGGAAAGGGTTGGTAGTCAAATTGTAACACCACTGGCGCATGATCGGATACAAAAGGAAGCTCCAACCATGCTCAATATCTTCCCATATTCCTGGAGAGATATTCTGAAATAAGTATTCGATCCAACCTTTTAGATATCAGATCCAACCCACCTCTACAATTTTTCCAGGTCGGTGTTAGAGAAACCGGGGCCAAATCAATCAAATGATGAGTCAATAACAAATCTTTAAAATAATCTTCCATTTTATCCAGATGAGCATGCGCTCCCCAAACTTCATCCACACTAATGGTGAAATTAAGATCACCTGTAAGAATCATATTTTTAATATCAAGAATCCCCTTTAAAGCCATCCTGTCCCAAAATTCCTACCTCGCCGTGCAAGGCCCATAAACATTTAAAATACATAAACCTTGATTATTTATCTAAGAAGATCCTTTGAGTAAAATGCCTCCTTCACACAGATAAGGAGTCAAGGATAATTTATTTGGGTCCCATGCAGCCAAAAGCCCGCCCAAAGTTCCAACCGAATTGAGTGCACAGATGTACCAGTTTAGAACTAGAGAAACCATAAATCTATGAGCCTTCTCATCACCAACCAGATTTTATTGTAACATGATTACATCAAGATTTACCTTCCTAAACACTCTACGCATGGAGGAAATTTTTAGGGTCGCCCCCACCCCTCGAATGTTAAGAGTTAGAAGAATCATGACTTGGCATAGGCAAGTGCCTTCATGCCTCTAAGCAGCCCAGTCTCAGCAACTGAAGAAGTAACATCGATAGAAGGGTTACTCGAGAGATTTTCCTGCTTTTGGGCACTCCTCGTCTTGATCGGAGAGGTCTCCAACCCCATTCCTCTAGACCAGGAGTAGCTAGAAGAAGCACCCCCACCATGAAGGTCAGCGAGATTTATCCCATATGAAGATCCAGGTAAAGACAGTAAGAGGTTTCCAAGATGTATCAGGAGAGGTACGAACATGTCTACTTCTCGAATAAGAGGAATTATATTTTCCAAAGTCTCCCCTATAGCACGGTCACTAGGTTCTTTTTCTTGGTAACCAGGAAGAATAAAATAAGTAGCCCCCCCCAAAGTATCCCCAACCCGAGAGTTCATGTTGGGTACCACAAGGGTGTTGGCATGGTCTCCAACCTATGAAAAAGACGTTAAACAATGAATGGAAGCACCAATATTCGCCCGAGATAAAAGGGCTCTAACTGAATTAGGTCTCGTGTTGTCCCCCATCGAAACCAAACTAGGAATCCCAAGGGAAGGAAACTCCTTCTTAGAATGAGGCTGATCCTTTGTAGGTTCTGAGCCCCCCATAACAAACTGTGTGGGGGACACAGTGGTAGTTACAGGTTTGGAACCTGACAAAAACACCTTATCCAAAGAGATCTTCTCCAAAGTAGTCAGAGAATTATAAAAACTAGGGCAGTGGGTTCTGATCTTACCAGTCAATGAGTCTCCTTCGGTACCAGTCGAAGAAAACGAGGTTGCAGGACAAGAATCTTCTTGAACATTTGAGTGGTACTCTGGCAAGTCAGTCCTCTGAGCCTTTCACAGATGAGAGTTTTCAGACTTTGACTCTAAATCCTCATTCATAAAACATTGGAAGGAATTTCTCAAATGACCCATCCAGCGACAGAGCGAACAACATAATGAAATGCCTAAATAATCACGATTCTGCACAATAACCTGATCCCTCCACTGAATCTCTAAGGTTTCCAACAACCCATTGTGTATATCCACCTCTACCAGTACCCTAGCAATATTATGGTCTTGCACACCCAAGAGATTATCCTCCACAACTATAAATCTACCAAGAGCACTCCCAATCGCCATAAGAACCTTCTTATTCCAGAGATTTAAGGGTAGTCCAGGGAGTAACACCCAAAAATGGTGACGCTGGAAATAATCATGAGTGGGAATAAAAGATATCTACCATCTCTTTACCATTAAACTTATAGTATCATAGGGCCACATCCTATTTAGAATTAGCTCTGCGTCCGTCGAGGACTGAAATCTGAAGCCCAACCACCCACGAGGTAGAAAAAATACCTCCGGCAAGTAACCAAGAACAGTCTCCCAATTCGCCTTCACCCACACATCTATGGGCGAAAAACAAAGAGCCTGATATGAGAACCTACTGACCAGAGCCATTAACACCAAATCTACCGCCTCCTCCAACCGTATATCGTCACCTAGAACCATTCTTCGCTTAGTTTTGTTCGAAAGCCACAAGTGCCTGGAAAACTGACGAGGAGTAATAAACCCACTATTCAACTAACGACCTCCTCCAAATCCCCTATGTCTAGGAGTAAATGACTGACCAGCCAAAATTGATGGCAGAGGACCAGACCACTCATTACCAAGACATTCCGAAGGAAAATAACTCGGTTGTGAAGGGGCATGTACTCCGGTAGTAAAATGTGAAGCATTAGTGTTTAGGAGACGTGAAGAAAACAAAATGTCAGATTCATTTAAAAGCCCAGCCTATTCCCAAGATGCCTCGTCAATTTCACTCATCAGTGCATCAACAACAACCTCCGTTATGTTTAAAGAAGGCTCCAGGAACAAGGTGCCACCTAGAAACCACTAAGTGCATTCACCAAGAAACGAGCCAGGAAACTTAAAAACTCCTTAGGTTGCAATAAAGGTATGATAAATTCTCAGGAGATGACAAACCTGGAAGTGAATGGTCATTAATGACCCAACCAACCACTAACAAAAAGAAAAACAAATGTCGATACTTTCCAAAAGACCACTACAAACCCTCTTAACACTTAAAAAAAAAAACAACGTACCCCTCCAAAACTTAACACAGAGGCAAGACTACGAAGTATTTAGGTACAAGATTCATAGTTAAGTGTAAACCTCCATCCCAACCCCACCAGGAGAATCTCCCCGCCATGAAAGGCCACCCACAAAAAGTTGCAGGTTTTTGAAAACGTTTTCCTGCTCATGTTGAACTAGGTGCACTAGTTTGAATACTCCTTAACAAACACAATAATAAAGAAATATATAAAACTGACAAGGTAGAATCATTTGGTTAAAAATATATGAAAGTGGTGAGGTAGAATTATTTAAAATAGATGATCCCATCATTAACCAAGCTACGTTGTAGCCAGGGACGATTTTAAGGATGGAAAATTATTTTTAAATGTATAAACCTTGGCAAATCTAACTAATCCTTCATATCACAACTATAAATGTTTGACGATATTTTTGTAAAAATATTCAAATTTCTAAGGATTTTATATAGTTTGTATAAAAGTTTGACAATTTTAAAGGTAAAATAATGTTTTCCTATAGAATTTGGGCGAATCATTTTTAGAATGACGAATCTTGTTTCCCTAAGTTATTTAGTTTTTTATTTTTTGAAAATTCTTTAACAATATTATACTGTATCTCTCACATTCTTAAAATTTGTACCTTATTAAATGAGAAAAGTTAATACTACACATTTTCTCTTTTATATATTGAAAAATACTCATTATTAAATTCCTAAAAATTATTATTATTAAATAAATATATTTAATATATTGGAATGCTTTTTATAATACAGATATTCCCATATAAAATATATTGTAATACTATATAAATCTACATATACTAATATGTGTGACAATGAATTGAAATAGATACTTCTTGAACTATATATCATATTAATCATCTTACAACCATTTATTCATAAAATCCAGATGCTAACAATTCAAAAAAGTGAGGCACACTTCATGGGAAACTAACTAATTTCCCAATAGAGCTTCCATTGCTTTCAATAATTCTTGATCAAAACAAAGAAAGTAAAATCACCATATTTATTGATAACTTTGAATACTTGTATTTAAGTCGAGAAAAATATTTATTTTTCCCAATAGAACTTCCAGTGCTTTCAATGATTCTTGATCAAAACAAACCAAGTAAAATCACCATATCTATTGATAACTTTGAATACTTGTATTTAAGTCAAGAAACATATTTATTTTTCCCAATAGAGCTTCCAGTGCTTTCAATAATTCTTCATCAAAACAAACCAAGTAAAATCACCATATCTATTGATAACTTTGAATACTTGTATTTAAGTCGAGAAACATATTTATTTTTGAAAACCTGCAACTATTTTGGTGGCTTCTAATGGCATGGTTGTCATCCCAACCGGATTTTTGAGGTGTCCTCCATACTTATCTAGGTTTTGGTGTTGTTCACAAATGGCGTTGCTGCCACTCGAATTGGTTTTTCGGGGGGTCCTCTATATTTAGTTAGGGTAATTTTGTCATTTCCTTTGGAGGTTCTAACTCTTTTAATGGTGGTTAAACTTTCCATGGCATTAATTTGGTGGGACTTGGTGTTACTATCTCCATTGAAGCACCATTCTTAGTGCGCTCCACTTGTCTTAGGCTTAAGTTTGTTTTTTCTTGGATTTGACATGAGTTTATAATTGCTTGTCTTATCGGTATGGTGGCCTTACTTACACTTAATTCTGGCTTTAACTATCCCTCTTGGATAGTAGTTTTCCCTGATGTTTAAACCTGAGTTGCCTTCAGTGGAAGTCAGGTGGCACTTCTTCTCTAGCTCCAGCTACTTCCATGAAAGAAGCAACCGTCAACGAACTTATGAGTGCAGTTGACGAGGTAGCCTAGGAATAGGCAGGCCTTTTTAATGTTACTGACACACCTTCATTAACTGTTCACCTACCTTCCCTTGAACCCTCTCCTGTGGTAACAGAGAAACCATCAAATCCTTATTCCTTCTCCCATGAGGACAGATTTAATCGTTTGAGGTAGTTTAATGAGCATTTTGTACATTCTTATCCTGGGTTCATTGTTACAAACGGTTGTCTGAAGCATCTGAGTGATGGAGAGACTAGCTCTATTGGTCGTAATATTACTAAGTGACAATCTATTAAAAATTCGTGGTTGCCTAACCGGGCACATCGAAAAATGGTGTTGGGGGATGATCTGGGTCTGGAGTAAGCGATGAACTTGGACCTAAATGCTCTGGTTGGTAGGTTCTCCTATCAATCACATTGTACCACTCCATTGCTTACATGGATGAAGTCGAACTGGTCACCTTTGCTGGGCTATATGCCGGAATTATTTTTCCTCCTAAGAGGTTGGTTCGGTTTCATTTTTCACTCGACGGACAATGTAGTGAAAATTCTTGGTAGGATTTGGCCTTATGTTGGTGGGAGCTTGATACTCAAAAGATGGAGGATCTCTTTCGATCATATACAAGACTATTTTTAATTCAGGCACTTGTGGGTACTGCTACCAGGTCTACCGTTAAATTTGTGGAATAAAAAGCACTAATAGTCATTAGAGATTCTCTGGGCCGCTTTATTTGTGTTGATGAGAATTCTCTGTGTGCACCAGATCGAAAGCTTGGTAGGATTTTTGTGGAGGTTCATATACACTTCGGTCTTTTGGAAACACTGGACATACAATGGCAGGATCAGTTCTTTACACAGATACTTGATTATTTAGGACTATAGTTTCGGTGTACCCTCTGTTGAAGGAATGAACACCTGAGAAACTCTTGTCAGGGGTATGTGGAGGAGGAAGAGTTGGAGAACTCCTGTCTCAAGAAAATGCCAAGATGTGATTTGCTAGGGTTCACCTCGACTACTTGAGAAGTACCTTGTCTTGTTTCCTCAGACTCTCTGACTAGCTCGGGCTCAGACACTCTCACAGGTAAACTAAAAGTTCATTGTCTTGTTTTTTTAATTCTCTCACTTCTTGGGAAAATCTTGCATTAGATGCGTCATCATAGTCGGGGGATGAGTCTATTATTACTCCATGTGACCCTATTCCAGTTTCTCTGACTATTTGTTAGAAAAACAGGACCGCGGAGCAATAAAATAAAACAAATGCAGAAAAAAAACACAGAAGACACACAATACAAGAGAGACACAGATTTATGTGGTTCACCCAGTGTGGGCTACGTCCACAAGAGAAATTGCTAGGTCCTTCCTTTATTATTATCCAGCAAATGAAGGGATACAACCTACAACAAAACCTGCTGTAACTTCTTCTTCTTTCTCTCACAGTCTCCTCTCTCAAAATACAATATTCGCCATCATCCATAGCCGTAATAAATTTCCCTCATAAAAGAGGGTTGCCTTGTAGGGAAAAAAACCCTAACATAATCTCTACTGTTAGATCTGCGACCTTATAATGAACGATCCAGATTTACAATGAAATTACAATATACTTTTACAAGGCAATTTTTGCTTCAGGGGCTTCACCCTCGAACCCCCGCTNGAAAGCAAGGACCTCTGAATCAGGAAGATAATCAGGCTCCACAACCAACACTATTTCCGCATCTTTTGAGAACCCGCTTACCCCTAAGTTGGTTTATGCACCTATTGGTGACTTCACTATTTCTCTGGTGGAAGAAAAGTCATTACACGGCTCGGTAAGGTCCCACTCCATGTGGTCGGAACCAAGGGTGTGTATCCCTGGCTCTATCAGTCCATCTTGTGATTTGGGGGTTTCCTTACCTAAACTTCAAACCTTTCCTGAGACCTCTCATGAGGGGGAAGAAGTGGGGGGGATGGAGAATTTGTTAATCTCTGGCTATCAGAAGATTGAACCTGGTAACTGCTCACTTGGGGAGACTTTGGAGTCGTTAGTCCCACTACGTCGTGAGGTCGACTCCACAGTGTCACTCATGACTTTTCAAGGAAAAATCATTTTAAATCTTCTGGGTTCTATCGATTTGGTGAACCATTATGAACTCCGTTGTGGGGGGGCATGATCAAGTTATGCTTGGTCTAAAGGATTGGTATTTGAGACATCCCCAATTAAGACGAGAAGTGCCTGAAAGAGGGCTATTCTCACGGTGACCACACTTGTTGTAAAATATCCTTCTTCTACAGACTTTGTGGTGCTTAGAGGCATGAAAGCCCTTGCATGGGCCAGATCATGATCCTTTTATCCATAAACATTCGAGGGGTGGGGGGGACCATAAAACAAGCCTCCATGCAAAGAGTTCTTAGAAAATTCAAACCGGATGTGATATTTTGACAAGAGATGCCAATAGATTAGGAGAAGGCACATCTCTTTATGCTGAAGTTTGCTCCAAATTGGTGCTCTTGTGCAATTATCTCTATGGGAAATTCAGGTGGGCTCCTGGAAACATGGGGCCCAAATACGTTTGTACTGATTACTTCACTATGCAGTGGGGGTATTATTCTCAAAGGAATATCACTTGAAAACAAACAGGATATTTGTTTTTTGAATGTTTATGGGCCCTGTGTTGAGAGAAAGATATTTTGGGATTGGGTGGCATTTGGGGGCCTGCTAGACTCTAAAAATATGATTCTTGCAGGAGACTTAAACTTTGCAACAAGAGCTGACGAGGTCTGGGATGTGGCAGCACAGCTGGATAAACTTGTTGATTATTTCAAGTGTATATTTTTGGATCATAATTTGATTCACATGTTACCAAACGAGCTTGTTTCTACTTGGAGGAACGGTAGAAGTGGTTTGGATAGTATTTCATAGTTCTTGGATTGAGTTCTTGAATCGAAAATCCTACTAAATGATGTGGGTAGGTTTTAGACTTGGGTGGACCTTCCTTTTGTCTTGGATCATGCACTAGTGGTAGCCTCGTTTGACTTTCAACAATTTCTAGTGGCCTATCCATTCGAGTTAAATCCTTCTTGGTTGAATGAGGTAGATTACACACCAATTGTTAATGAAGTTTGGTGGGATTCTGAATTTCTGTTGGAACCAAATTTCCATATCAGGTTTGTTTGGAATTTTAAAGTTTTAAAGGCCCGGATTAAATCATGGGCTAGACTCAGATGGTGTGAAAATAAAAAAAGACTAACCACTCTTGAGGAGGAAATTAGGGTGGCATTGTTAAATTTACCA
This sequence comes from Picea mariana, assembly GCA_032191745.1. Lineage (NCBI taxonomy): Eukaryota > Viridiplantae > Streptophyta > Pinopsida > Pinales > Pinaceae > Picea > Picea mariana. Next base: position 14,997 of record JASDQU010171437.1, read on the forward strand.
AGGTCTGGGTTGTACCCAAACAATGATTGTAGATTGAAGTCCTTGGAGACTAAACGTAATCACCTCCTTCTCATCGAAGAAGAACATTGGTGACAAAAGATTCGTGCAATCTGGTTAAAATGTGGGGTCCAGAATACTAAATACATCCATAAATATGCAAGCGCAAAGAGAAATAAAAAACATATCTGGGAGATTTGTGATGAACTTGGGCAGGAACATAGAGGACAAGAATCTCTTAAGTCTAAGGAAAACATATATTTCAAAAAGTTGTTCACTGTGGATCCCCACATTTCTCCCGTGGAACAATTGAATCTTGTCATATTGTTTCCATGCTTTATTTCTGCGGAGGACTCTATACTCATTGATAGACTGGTCACCAAACAAGAAATTTGGGATATTTTAAAACTCTTTGCAACTGATAAAAGTCGAGGCTCGGATGGTTGGACGGTTGAGTTTTATACAATTTTTTTTTATGTTGTGGGGGATGATTTGTTGGATTTAGCTAAAGACACAAGAATTAGAGGGAGGATTAAAATCTCCTTGAATACCACTTTCTTGGCGTTGATACCAAAGGAGAATAATCCTTGGACCTTTGGGGATTACAAACCTATTGCGCTTTTTAATCTATGCTACAAGTTGATATCCAAGGTGATTGCAAATAGAATAAAACCCATACCCTCGAGGGATTTGTCGAGTGAACAACTTGGGTTCCTGAAGGGTAGGCAAATATTGGACACCATTGGAACGATGCAAGAATGTATACACAATATCAAATCTAGAAAGAAAAAATCCTTGATTCTCAAACTGGATCTAAGAAAATCATATGACTGTGTTAATTGGGATTTTTTATGTCTGATTCTTGTACAAACCGGGTTCAGTGTACACTCTATAAATTGGATTATGAGTTGTGTGGCTAGATATTCATTTGTGGTTCTGATCAATGGGGAGTCCTTAACTTTCTTCACTAGTGAACGTGGATTACAAAAAGGTTGTTCATCTCGCCATTGTTCTTCATTCTTGTTATGGAAAGCATCAACCTTCTATTGAAAAAAGGACAAGCGGAAGGCAACCTAACTGGCGTCTAGGTTTCCAGGGTCATTAGAGTTCTTCATATTATTTTTGTTGATGATGTTCTTATAATGTCAAAGGCCTCACTGGATGAATGGAAGGTAATTAAAACATTGCTGGAACCGTTTTGTTGTGCTTTAGGTTTAAAAGTAATCCCACAAAAATCCACTTTTCATTTTTCGAGGATACATGGAGAATCTCTGGAGCAGTATATGGATTTATTTTCTTTTAATTTTGTGGAGTTGTCTGTGGGCTTCCGTTACTTGGGGTACTATTTAAAATCAGAGAAGACTACATTTGAAGACTAGAGATGGCTTATCATAAAATTTTAACACAGGATCAAACAATGGTGCAATCGTTGGTTAAGACTTGGTGGTCAATATACACTTGCAAAAATGGTCCTTGAAACTCAATATGTCTATTGGATGGCCCCGACGATAGTTCTAGTTTTTGTTCTCTCTAATATTCGTAAGATTATATTTGATTTCCTCTAGTCGGGGGGTGGAAAAACACATGGAATACATCTCTGTAGTTGGGACACACTATGCTATAGTTGGAAACCCCCCTACAGACTACACTAGGGTTCTAAAGTGAAGGTATAGCTAACCGTCTAAAGTCTCCTACTTTTAACAACTATGCCAACAACACCCCACATTCATGCATAAAGTACAAAGTATAGGGATCCAGTAGTATTACCTTAAACTCTATGTCTGGTGTCGATCCCTATGTGTTTGGTTGCTTCTCGAATGAAAATATCCTCCCAAGGCTAACCTTCATTCACCAAAAGACAAACAAGAAAACACAAACATGCATTCTATATATGAAATAGTAGGTTAGATGTCATAACAAAATGTAAATCAAACATGAATATTGAACACATCATATGGCGGGATGGAAAAAGTACTTCTTTATATTAATCTCACAGAGTTACTTACAAAATGAGATCGACGACTGCTCCTTGAACGCGGTCCTGGGCTCCTCTTCACCAAGCTCCAATTGCTTCCACGTATCTTTCGTCTCTCACACTTCTCTCTAGATAATGGGCATAGGCTTCTGGATGAGGAAAAAGGCAAGAATAGGGAATTCTGGCTCAAAACTCACAATGTGGCTGCAAATTCTTGGGGCAAGGGGGGAAAGCAAAATGGGTACAGTTTCACTATTTCTATGTTTCTCCTTGGAATGAGACCCCAACACCTCTTTTTATATGACAAGAATATGGTTATTCGGCTGGGTGATGAGCTATAGGCGATCAATTGGTTGGGAAACTACCCAATATCTCGTAATCTCAACGAATCCCTTGCAACTTTTGTGGGTATATGCGGGTTGTAATGGCGCATCTAGCATACGTACATGGGTAGTAGTGGCACAACTAGCATACATACATGGGCAGTATTGGTGTAGGGCATGTACATCTTCAAAAAATGTGTTTTTAAGAAGAGTTGTTCTATATTGGCTTGGCAAAAATTGTAAGTAAGATGGCTTGATGCCAGGTCTGCATGTGCGGTGCAATTTAGGGTTATAATATATGCCCCCTAATGTGTGAGGTTAGAAGATCATCTGATGGCCGAAATACATTGTTGGCCCTTGACCAAGTTTTGAGGATTCTTTGTCATGTTTGACCTAATTTTGGGACTTCGACAGGCTGTCGAAGGCGGAGCACAAGACGAAGCAGAGATCATGGGATATCAAACTCTTTTAGGGCCCTTTTTGGGATTGGGGATTATGTAATGGGTATGGGATGTCGGCCCATGGGTTTACCCATGTTTAGGCCTATTTTGTAAAGTATAAATAGATGTCTAGGCAATGTAAAGAAGGGCATTTATGTGATGTTAGGCCGATGAGATAAGTGTTGAGTGTTAAGTGCAAGTGTGCATTGTAGATGCTTTGTGCATACTGTGTGAGACTTGCAGAGCTAAGTGCAAGTGGTTGTAACAGACTGTGAAAGGCTTTGTGCTGTAACGCAAGGAAGGAGGATCTAGCGAGGTGCGCAGATCTCTTGTCATCTACAGAGCGAGACTTGGATGATTTATGCCTGTAAGAAGCTTCACCCAAGATAATAAGGAAGAGAAGAGTTGGTGGACATAGCCCCAGGGTGGGGGTGAATGACGTACATGCTGTGTTGCTTTGCTTTGTGTGATGTATTGATGTATTTATGTGTTTACTTGCTTAGTGCTTTAACATAGATGAATGATAGATAGATATGTTAATGTTATGTGCTTAATAGTATGGATGAATACTAGATCTGACCTATGTGGAGGTTCTTAAGTGCTTGAATATAGTAGATCTGAATGAATATTGCACTGTGTTGTAATTAGGGTTTAACTAATTTGAAACTAAGAACTGAATAGTGATGAATGTTAGCTGTTGAGTGCTCTGTTAAGTGATTAGAATCACATATCTATGTCCCAGCTAAAGTTGCAGACACTGGATTCCTGCAACCACCCCTGCCTCTACCTCGGGTGAGACTTCATCTGCTTCGTAGGTGTTGCCGAAAGGGCCGATAGTTACGGTTTTGTTGGTGCGTTGTTGTAGCATTGAACCCTGGGTCTTCCCCTATGCCAACAAATGGTTCCATTGCCAGGACTTGAAACTGTGATTGTTGGGAACTAAGGAAGAAGAAGCTTTGTGCAAATATCTGACCTGAAATTATGAGAGTTTTGTGCGTAGATCTGTCGCTCTAGTGCGCAGTAATCTACTTAGTTTGTGAATCTCTGTGCTAAATAAAGAAGTCTGATCTGAAGAAAAAAGGTAAGATCTGAATGCTTTGTGCTCTGATAAAGGTAAGAATAGTGAAAAGTTTTAGATCTGGAATCTTTGTACTATGTAGAAGTAAGATTAGTGGAATTTTGTTTTTCTAAAGTATGGATCTAGGTATGTTTGATAAAAAATTTCCTAGCTTGAAAACTAGGGCACTGATAGAAGAAATAAGATTTGGTATGAATAGATTTGATAAGAATAATGAAAGATATGTTATACCTATGCATAGAAAGAATGTTTGGACTAATGAATGGATGCAGAACCCTAGAAAGAATTTGTTGCAGGTTAGCTACCATGATCCTAGTGCACAGTACATGAGAGGCTAGGGATCATTTAAAAGAAAGAGAGGATTAACCCTTTGTTACAGTTGCAAAAGACCAGGACATCTGGCTAAGGAATGCCCTGGTAGAATACCTAGTTGCCTCTATTGTAAATCTATGGGCCATGAAGTATTGGATTTCCCTAGAATGATTGCTAAGGTTGAAAGAATGAAAATGAACCAAGAAAACCCTAAGGCAGATCCAGAAATAGAGATTATGACAGAACCCCAGAAAGAATCAGAAAAAGTATTGCTACAGATGAAAGAAACCCTGAATGACCACCGACATGTCAGTTTATCAGAGGTCTTTAAAGAAAAAGAGTACATTGAAACAAGAATAGGGGACTTCGACATACACTGTGTTCTGGATGAGGAAACACAGGTGAATATCATGATAGAAAGAACTTGGGAACTTTCAGGGGAGCCTGCTATGACTCCTTCATTGGAAGTAATAGGATTATTCATAGGAAAGATGATAACCCTATGTGGAAGACTTACCCGGATATCTATGAGTGCTTATGGAACTTTGACAAAGGAATAAATTGAAGTTGTTAAATTTATTGAGAACAATGCTCCATTTGCTATGTTACTAGGGAAACCTTGGATTGAAAAAGATCAGGCCAGAAGGAAAGAAGAAGAAGTCTTAGAATAAAAGAAGCAAGAATTGAAAGATTTCATGACTAGGAGGATCACACACTTGATTGAATAACAGGAGAACCGAGTGAAGCTATTTTAAACCAGAGACTTGGATTTCAAAGTTGTAAGAACACCAGAAGACCCACAAAAGACTAAAGTACCTATTGCAGATACATATGAAGTATTACCCCTAATTTCTAGGAAAGAATGTCAACAACGTGAAGTTACTCTGTCGAAAGAAGATAAGAATCAGAATAAAAAGGAATTCTGAGACTAAGCTCACTGGAAAAAAGGCTAGAAAACTAAGTAAGAAGAGAGATAAGATTGAAAAGTTACAGAAGGTTCCCAAGGGAACTTCGCAGAAGGAAAATTTACAATATTGGAGCTTCGCTGGAATATCAGAACATCGTCACATGGAACTTCACCATGGCGAAGAAATATAGCCATTGGGAACAACGTAACCATTATTCCAACGACCCAAGCGGATAGAAAGACATTTATGGTCAGAAAGTTCGCCACCAGACCATTGGGACCATGCCATAATGGACAGAACTAAGTTAATGAAGGATTCTCACCCGTTGCAAGAGATCTGTTGCCGAGTTATCTATTTATCCCATCGTGCCATGCAACGATAACACTTTTTCCAACCATGACTATCTGAGCTCACAACATAGTTTATTTCACACAGTGATCACTGCGTTAGAGCCATCTATCCTATTACATTGAGCAATTATTCATCAAAACCGAAATATTCAACCACAAGCATATGTCCAAGAACTTAGCACAATCAAAGAGTTTGTGAAAGAAGTACTCATCAACCTCATGACTAAGAGAGTGATGTCTGTAGGTGTACAAGCATCCTCGATGAGAGGAGTGCAAGCCTCTTCATTGACTGCTCATGGAGCCGGACCATCCCGACAATCATTAGAAAAGAGAACCAAACGCAGAGATGACCTAGCAAATGCGAAGTTGATCCCGACCATATTACCTGAATACATCCCGCCTTCGACCGACATGGTGAGTCGAGATAGCATGCCAAGAGATTTTGAGTGCACCATGGTTATTGCGTACCTCCTGAAGGGGATACGCGCAGTTCAAGAACAACAAGACAAGATCGCAACGTTGAAGTTCAATGACTTTAACCTCGGAGATCGCAAGAACTACAATATGCTTTCCCCGTATAAATACCTGACAAGGATGAAGGGTAAAAACTCAAAGATAATCCCTCAACTGTGGACAATGAACCCTGCTTAGTCCACTTTGTTAAATGTGTAGAAATTTCGATACAAATTAATGTATTCCTGTGATTCTCCTGATCTAAAAATTTCCG